>JAPYZF010000988.1:462-10632 GCA_030523045.1 Meteorus cinctellus
ATGGAGTAACAGCAGGACCGAATCAGTGGACTGGATCTATAGGAAAAGCATTAAAAACGTGTGAAACTAATCCTATTGTTGAATTTGAAAAAATTCTATCAGATATGCCTTTAATAACCACACAAGATTTAAGTGAGGACCAAAAATATTTATATGAAATATCTGTAGCAATATCTGATGGAGTATTACCCTCAAACTTGGCTCAACGCAATCCAGGAAATTTATGTCACTCGAAATGATTAACTACCGCAAACAGGATATTACGGCTGTATGTATCGAAGAAAAAACTGCCTAAAAATCTCAAAACTTTAACTACTTTTATAATTAAAGTTTACGTTCCAACTTGGTTCGCTATCAAGTTACACCCATCATGTATCTATGGTTCAAAACATTTGTTTGATATTATTAGGCGGTCAAGATACTTGGAGAAGAGTTTAAAAAATATAATTGATGCTGTTATTCAGCGTAATGGATATTTTGCACATCCTGAGAACATTCTACTGGCTATGTTAGGGTATGAAAGAAAATTGGTACGAGAGCAAGCTGTAAATACCATCATAGAATCTAGACTGAGAAATAATTCCGCAAAAAAATTGCGTTCGTTCAACGTTCCAACGTTGAATATGCGTGCAAAAGATTATGTTGACTTGATTGATTGGAAGAAGACCATCATAACTGAACCTCCATTAACACGAGATTTTAAGGAACACAATTTGAGATTAGTTATCGAGAATGGTTTAGGTTATGACATTACTGGACATCCCTGTCATAATCAAGCTGTGGAAAGGTCTGTCAAGTTAGTTACTGAAGCATCGTCAAAAGTTTGTACTTCGACTTCACAGGATGGCTTCATCCGTACAACACTTGAATCACGTCATGAATTACCAAAATTTAATACCAAAAAAGAATATACCGCCAAACTTCGTGCAACTAAGAATAATTCAAATGTAATTGACTAGTTGACGAAAATATTTCTACTGATTTTTGTGCAAATATAATAATTGTTAATTTTTCTCGTTATTTAATTTATAAATTTGTGTTTTTTCTCAAATATTATTCAACAATTTTGAAAATTGTTGTTAAAATAGTAGAATAAATTGTTGTAGAGTGAAAAAATAAATAAACTGTTTAAATTAAGTATAAATTTTTATAATTTTAATGAAAACCCGACTTTTTATCTAATAATCAATTTTTTGTTCCTCAATTACTCTGAAACAGGTGGTCGTAAAAAATTTTCCAGGAGTGTTCCAGAAGCCGCAGAGTGCCCTCTTTCTTGCCCATTAACAATTATTAACTAAAAAAATTTTTTTTTGTTTTAAAAGAATTTCAACTTAAATTTGATATAAAAAGTCAGTGAGCCACCTCAAGATGTTGAGTAAAAAAAAATTTATTTTTTTCAAAAAATTTTTTTTTATGTGCTACAAATTCCACCCCCAGGCTAAGGAAAAAAAAATTTTTTTTTCGCTCCACTCTATTTTACTGGCGGTAACTACGTTAGACTTCAGCGAAATCCAGAATATGAGAGAGAGGTGGAAGTAAACGAGCCAGATCGGCTAACGGAGGCGAAATCCCAGGAGGGAATGCAGAAGAGAAATAAGAGAAAATTAAAGCTATGTATCAGGCCTGAATGTGCAAATAATACCGGAGCGATGAAAATTGTGGAACAAAAACTGAAATACAGGGTGGATAGTAGCCAAGTGAGGTATAGCTGGGAAAGATTGGTAGTTTTGAAATTTAGAGAATGGGTGTGTTCTGGACATCGCAGCGCTGCTCAGCGTCTGGTGCTTCTGCAGCGACACGTCACTGTCACCACTGCAAAAGCAGCAAGTTTGTGGACTGGACAACATCAACCGCTGTATATCACTCATTTATCAACGCGGCGCAGCAGCCTGTCCAGTCGAAAGTAGTGATTTTAGCTGTGCAGCGTTGTACAGCGTTGTGATGTCCAGAATACACCCATTTTTAGGAGAAGGCAGAGTTCATAAAAAAAAGTTTAAAGTTGAAAGGAACTGATATATATCTGGATGATGATATTGCGTAAAAGGAGATGGCAGTTGCGAAATGGCTTAAAGAAGTGGGGAAAAGGGAGGAAAAAAGTAGTTTCCCTTGCTCGCTCGCGAGTAGGGTGCCCATATCTGGTAGTAGATGTTTATTGGTAATGCTTAATTGGAGAATCGCTTTTTCATATTTGATACCGATAGGTATCACATTAATAACTTCCCGGTGCTATTTGCTATCTCCGCTCGTCAAGTCCCGCAGAAATTTCAATTCCATTTTCGGATATGTTTAATGAAAAAACTAAAAAACCACTCAACCGAATTGAACCAAAATCTGATTAACACGAATAATTCTGATTAATTCGGATAATTCACAACATGAATTATTATGGTGGAAGACCCGCAAACGAATACGTTGACGAAGAGTTTATTTGAGAAGACAATTTCTTCGAGCTCCCATCCAATACAAGAGGATTGGATGGTGCCTTGTCTCTACCCGGAAAAATTCATACATACCAAGTCCTCGCTATCCAAGATAATAAGACTTTGGTTGCACGCCATGATCATTGTATACTTTTCCAGAGACAAGCATGAACCAAATGACTCAGGTCTCCACTTATTGTCAAGTGAATCTGCTGTCAATAGTCTCGCCGTAAAGCTTGACTAAATGTCATGATTGTTCACCCCAATTGTTCCATAACAATTCAGTTTGTTTGAATATTGGAACTGATTGGAATAATTTAAAATATAAATGATTATGGTAAAAGACCCGCCAACGAATACGCTGACGAAGAGTTCATTTGAGAAAAAAATTTCTTTGAGGTCCCATCCAACACAATAAATTGGATGGTGCCTTGCCTTTACCCGGGAAAATTCATTGATACTAATGCCCTGCTATACAATATATTAGGATTTTGGGTGCATGTCATAATCATTGCCAACTTTCCGGGTGATGATTTGGTAATAGATTAGATTTTTAGATTATTCTTAGAATCCAGGGTTTTTACAATTAATAGTTCATTTGTTGAGGCAAAAAGCCCTTAAGCGGCAGCAGTTGATAACATAGTAAAATATTGTCTTAATTGGTTTCTTATTGTCTGCATTTAAAATAGATGTCATAGTCCGAGGTGTATTAAAAACCGACAGGTAATGTTCACGTAGGTGATTGTAAATTGGGCAGCCAATCAAGAGGTGTTCAATGGAGTTTGGCTCTCCAGTGGTGCAAATTGGGCACTTTTCGCTGAGGTTCAACTTGTGAAGATGCCCGTCGATTGTTAGATGACAGTAAAATTTACTAGCGCGTCTTAATTGCAGTAATAGTTTTGTCGCTTGAAAAGCGATTCTTTCATTTGTCAATTCTTTTGTTGATGCATTAGATAGCGTGTTTTGTAAGTAGTGTACGTTTTCATGCAGGCGTTTCTTAATATTTTGTAAATATAATTTGTATTTGTCGAAAAAGACTATTTCGTGTGTTGTCCCGATTCTGAGATTGAGAGTGCATAGGTCTGGAAGCAATTCTGGTGTTATGGATTTGATAGCTTCGGGAGACTAGCGAACCAGTTATATTTGCTATAACAGTTGCCATCGTTTAAGAGTCTACGCTGTAATTTGGGGCAGATTTTTGGTAGACGGTCGTTTTCCATCTCTGAGACTTTTATTACCCCGTTCCACGCCGCATTTAGTATTTTGTAGCTCAGGTGGGTTAGACCCAACTCGCTTCTACTTAAAGCTTCTGATGTAGTCCGTGGCAAGCCAAAAAGTCTTTACTAATAATCTGTTTGAGCTCTCTCCACCAGATCTCGGTATGGGATCGCCCAGATAGGTGCCACGTACAAATGTGTTGCAGTTGCCATTGCGTCAAATAGTTTGTGCGCACAGGCTAAGGAGTTTGGCTTAGCTTTTACGAGAATAGAGTGTATCAATCCAGATGTCATTCTTGCTTTTTTCATTGCGTTCCGGGCTGCTGGTTTGCTGGTGCCACGAGTGGAGACTAATACTCCCAGATATTCATATTCCGGCGTGATTTGGATTGGTTGTTCATCGTATGCAAATTGAATATCCTTTGAAATGCGTCCAGCTCGTCTACAGACAAGGACATTTGTTTACATCTGTCAATAAACTGCTAACCGTTCTATGCATATTTATCTTCAGGTCTGCCTATGTTCACGCTGTTTTTTATTCTCCCATGAGTATAATAATAGGTAGAATGGATAAAAATGGAAAATTCCCGACCCAGGCATAACTGGTGGTGACTGTACAGTAAAGCTAACTAGGGATGATAAAGTCGACCTCGACTTTAGTCGAAAGTCGACTTTTTGTTGAAAAAAATCGATTTTTTTTGGATCGATCTTTATGAACTTCAAGTCGATAAAAGTCGATTAGTGTGTATCGACTTTTCAACTTGTTCAAAAATTCTAACTCAGACGGTAAATTATCATGCAGTTACGAATTGCTATTATATTCGAATCAATAGTGGAGACCTCTTCGGCGAAAAATTGCCAACTAGTACGCATTTTTTACTCTATTATCTGATGTAACGTAAGTTTATGTCATAAATCATAATCATAAACATTTCATTGTGTTGTAACAATCGGGTTATCTATTTCTGCTACTCACTTTGTCGGAAAAAAGTTAGAGTCAGTTAGTTTGCATGCTTGTGCTACGTTACTGGATCCAAGGTTTAAAAAATACGGGTCTCAAAATATTCGCGAATGTGCTCGAGCAATCACAACTGTTGGTATGTTTAATGACGAAGATTATGATAAGTTATTACGCATTTGCCTTGATGTTGTGAATAAACTTAATAAATTATTTTTTCATTTAGGTGATCTTGTTAAGACAGAAATAAAGCAGCAAACGAGTGCACTAATTGAAATTGGAGAACGTGAAGAATCATGTGTAGAGTCTTGTGAAAATAATAATGACATATTGTCTCACATTGACGAGGCTATAAGTAAAAATCTTTCTTATACTGATTCGGATGAAGCAGGAGGGATACCCATAATACTGCAGCAATACTTGACACGTCCTAATGTCAATCGAAAATTGAATAACAATCCATTAATAGTTTGGAATGCGATGAAGCAAGAGTATCCGGCTTTATGGAAAGTTGCTGAAAAGTTCTTGCCGATTATTGCTACTTCGGTTCCGTGTGAGCGATTGTTTTCTCATGCAGGCCTTATTGCTAATCAATTAAGAAGTCGCTTATCGCCTCAACACTTGAGTAAACTAATCTTCCTACGGTCAATCGATGATAAAATGTGGCTTGATGATTAATTTTAAAGTATTGAAGTTTAAAAATACTTCCACAATTAGTATTATTTTTTGGGACTGCTGTTTATTCATAAAAGAGTATAAATTCTAGTCAAACGTCGTGATTAATGTTAATTAAATAATGTTAATAGTGTCCAATGTTTAAATACATCAAATAATTATTATCTTGTTTATATTTCAATAAAAGCAATATTATCAAAAAATTAGTGAGATAAGTTTCTTTTCAATTGCTTTTGAACTCTCAAACATTTGAAGTCGACTAAAGAGTCGAAAAGTCGACTTTCCGAGATGATTCATCGATTTCTAAAGTCGAAATGATAAAAGTCGACCGTCAAGTCGAAAGTCGACTTCACATAAAATTTTACCATCCCTAAAGCTAACACGTCGACTTTTCCATCAATATTCATACCACAGCATCCCCTAGAGCGTAGAAAGTCTTCAAAATCGGCAATAAAAATCAGAAACAGAAAAGGCTAAGGATTTCTCCTTGAAGAACCCCCTCCGTGGTGATGAATTCTTTGGTGAGGTTATCATTTATTTTCACTTTGAACGCAACCGAATTATATATATTAGTGAGGAGTCTCACCAGTTTAGCGCTGGTTCCACACTTCAACACTTCTTCCCAAAGAATCTTGTGGTTGACTGAATCGAAGGCTCGTCTAAAATCGACAAATAGGAGATAGGCAGGTGCTTTCGGTTGTCGGAGACAGAGTTGAATGATAGAGTGTAGTACGCAGAGGTTGACCGGGCATCCTCTCTCTGATCTGAAGCCGGCTTGGAATTCTGGGAAGATTTTGGCTTTTTTCGTCCACTTTTCTAACCGGTGATTCAACAAGCCATTAAAAAGTTTTGCTATGTGGTTGATTAAAGCGATTGGTCGGTAGTTGAGTGGGTCTTGATCATTATCTTTTATATATATATAAGGGAAATAACTGCGGTGAACCAATCAGATGGCACAGTTTCTCTTTCCAGAGCTTTATTATATAGGCATAGGATGTACAGCTTCCAGTTTTCCGGGAGATTCTTCAGATATTCATTTTTAATTCCGTCTGGTCCTGTAGCTTTGTTCGATTTTGATTTCTTCAGCACGCAGTTCAACTCAAGCAATGAAAACTCACAATCCAGGTTAGGATCCATCACTCCGTAGTACATGATTGTATCTTCTTCTCTGCTGGGGATGGTGTTTTCGTAAAACCTTTCCCAAACCTATATTGGGATGGAATTCTGCTCTGTACCGGGGCGCTTCCTAAATCTGGATATTGTCTTCCAAAACTCATTTGGCTTATTAGTATTAGCTAAACCATTTAATAAGTACTCTCTATCTTGTTTTTTCTTACGTTTAACTAAGGCTTTTTGCTTTTTTGTTGCTTGTATGTACTGGTCCTTTGCTTGTCCTTGAAAGTCTGCTTTTTTGTACAGTTTAAACAGTGTAGCCAATTCTTGTTTACCCTGTTTGTACTCACCATCGAACCATGCTTGTGTCTTTTTCAGTTTGAGTGGCTCTTTTAGATGCTTCTTCATTCCTATATCTTCTGCGGCAGCTTTGATTTCTGTTATTAGGTTATTATTTATCTCATCTAAATTATCATTGTTAATTAGTGCTACTTTGTCTGACCAAGTCATTGGTGCTCTGTATTTTTCTTCTCCGGTGCTTGTCCATTGGAACACTTCCCTGTTCCTGGTTTGGATAATTGCTTGTGTAAGAGGCGGGTCATCAAAATGCAGGTGCAAGAGCAAGGATAAGTGATCCGAGGGATTTTCAACCTGCAGAACTTCTAAGTCATATATTACGTTCAGAGCACTGATGCTTGCCCACACAAAGTCGATCGTGCTTTTATTTATGTGGAGACAGGTGTGTCTAGTGGGTTGATCACTAGGTGATCTGCCATTGATGAGGGTTAAAGAGTTTTCATTCATCGCATTGTCCAAGATCCGGCCCCTTGTGTTAATTTCTTCGTCACTAGCTTCTCTTGTTGCATATATATTAGTATTTATGATTAGTTCTTCTAGAATAAGCGATAGTGCGCCTAATCCGACGTTGAAGTCACCTATCAGTGGTAACGGAAGGCCTCCATAAAGCTGGTCGGTGTCGTTTATTGACTCCTGTAACAAGTCCATGGAAGTCTTCATGTCGCGACTGGGGCGGATGTACACGCTTGCAAGTATGAATATGGTTGAGCCAGCTGTGACGTGTGCAAATATCCAGCTATCTGAGGAGAAAATCTCTTGGATTTTGATAGGTTTTTTTGGCTAGTATTATTAGGCTGCCGCTAGGGTGGCCTGTGCATTTTTCTTCAATTGCTGATGATCATAGTGCAGAGTATTTATTCCAGTTTGATGGCAGCTCATTGGCGTGCGGTGCCCATGTCTCGCATGCGCAGATGATATTTGTACCTACGATGTTATCTGCCTCCCAGAGGTTTTGGATTCCTTTAACGTTCCATGCTATGGTTCTTATGCGTTTTTTGGACTAGAGCTAACTTCAGTGTTTGTAGCGTTGCAGTTGGCGTTTGCAGTAAATTTCAGCTTATTTTTGACTGGTATTAATGTGGAGGTATTGGAGTTATAGTTGTTCCAGGTGTCTTCGACTCTTGGTTGCAGACCTTTTAGCTTGACATTTTTACCTAGCTCCTTTTTTTCTCTAGCAGTCTGCTACAGTCTTTTGAAAATTTGCAGTTCGCGTTTGGTTAAATCTTGTACGATAGATATGTTTGATTCCTTCAGTATGTGGGCTTAATTTTCTTATATAGGCGCTCTTGTATTTTCATCAGAAAGTTAAATTTTTTTAATTTTGCAGTTTTTGTCTAACGGTTTTATCTCAGTTACCGGATTATTTAGATTGAAGTTTCTGTTAAAAAATTCTTGAGCTTGGTTGAGCAGGTAAGTACTTAGCTAGTTATGATTCTTGACTATAATATTAAGTTTTTTTCAGGATTTTTCATATGTTTCAGTCATATCCTCCAGATGTTTAATTTTACTATTTAATTCTTCTATACATGCGTTGTTATCCTTCTCTAACGTCGTAGGTCCAGTATTTGTTCTAGCAGATTTTAATTCGTTTATTTCAGCTTCCAGTTTATCTTGCCTTTCTCGCATTTTTGTCCACTTGTCAGACCAAGACTTTTTTAGTTCGTGATAATCTTGACGCAGCATCTTTATAGATTCTTGATTTTCGGTCTGGCTACGCTGGATTTGTATTTCGAGGCTAGATTTGTTAGCTTCTACATGAGGATCCCCCCTTAATAAGCAACCGTTCATAATATTGCTCAATGTGCAAGGATTTCCATACAGAAAAGATGAAATTTCAATGCTAATCAATGATATCCAACCTAAAATTCTATGTCTAACTGAAACACAGATTACTGAATAGATTAATGACTGGGAATTATCTATTAACAATCACAATCTGATTGGGAGCAATTCTAGTAGTAGTAAAACTGATGGTGTCTGCATGCACATATTGAAAGATATCAAATATGAATCGATACATAATCCAATTGACAATACTTCAACTGAAAGAAATCTGTGGCTGTGTACAGCGAAATTAAAAGTTAAATATAATGAAATTGTGATATGTTCGATATATCATTCGCCCAACTCTAGTCATGGCGAATTCATAGAGAGAATTCTAGAAGAAACAATTAATTTGATAGATGAGGGTCAATTAATACTATTAGGCGATTTCAATATCGATGTTAGGAAAAACCATTTCTACTGTAGGAAATTGATTCACGTACCAAATGGAATAGGACTGTAAAATATAGTCGGATAATATACTAGAGTCACCAAAGAAACTAATACAATAATAAATCTTGTATTCACTATTATGAGACTCAATACAAAAATACTTGAAACACTAAGAATAAGTGACCATTATATCGTTAGAGTTGATAAATATTATACTGAAAAAAAGTGCACAGAAGCTAATAGAATAGTGAAACATAAGAGACCTTAGTCGATATTATGATGCTCAATTCAACGTGGCTGTTATTCAATACTACAACGAGGCAATGGAAGAGATGGACAAAATATTGATGATATGAAGAATACAAACAAAGTGTTAGAAGTATTTATAAAATCCATGACGAAAGCATTAAATAAAGCCGCTCCATGAAAGAAAATTTTTACACCCAGAAAATGGATAGACAAACCTGGGATCAACCAATCAATACGTGAACTGATAAAAGAAAGAGATGCAATATATAAAGCAATTAAGTGTCATTAATCTACAAAATCTTTGGAATGAGTATGAGGGAATAAGAAACAAAGTTGTACGAGAAATGAGGGAGAGTAAAGAGTATTATTACAAAAACTTTGTAAATGAACATAGAAATAATTCAAATAAACTATGGAAATCGTTGAAACAGCTTATTGGTGATAAAAAAGTATGCTATAATAAGATCAATTAAATTGCATTAGATAATATAACTAGTAATGATCATATATATATCCAGTGCAGAAAGTAAATAATAATAACAAATGTGAGGACTTCAGGCCTATCAATACATAACCATTATGTGAAAAGATATTGGAACGAACTGTACTGAATAGAATTGAAAGAAATTTGATAGCAAATAACATATTATGCCGGGAACAGTCAGGGTTTAGGAAAAAACACTCTTGTGAAACAGCATTACAATGTACGGCGTCACGACTAACTGTCACAGTCATAATATCACCCAATAAAATATCACAGCCAAAATATCATACGATAAATTATCATCTATTAATAGTATATTGTGTGACTAGGGATGAAACAAAACGATTTCAGACCAGAGTGAAGTTGCCTGCCCGAGCGAAACGAGGGCTGGCATCACTCGGTCTGAAATCGTGTTTCATCCCGCGTCACACATTATATTTTTCATATAACCTGCATTAAAAATGCTAGTTTCAATGTCTG
>JAPYZF010000989.1:0-10169 GCA_030523045.1 Meteorus cinctellus
GCAATGATTACTAATGTTGGAACTTTGAATTTTCCCTCCAAAAAAAACAACGATTCTGCTGCCGCCAAACGTCAGAGTTTGTTAGTCCGGATCCCCATTCAGGAATATTGCAACGGTAGCGACATCTTAATTTCCCACAGTTTCACGGAGTCCATGACACGGACAGTTTTGATATATACATAGAGAGGCTTCTCCTTACCTCTACCCTGACTTGACACCCTGTACCTTCCAAACTCTTAGTAGAAATCGATAGAAACCACCGAAATTTTTTCGAGATTTCAATTTTGCCTTTGCTCTATAATGTTTATTGTGACAAAGCAGATTGACAGTGAAAATATAAGCAAACTTTGTCGAACATGCTTGAGAGAAGACGAAGAAAAAATGCTTTGTTTATTTGTTGGGCCGGCAGGTTCATCACTGGCTGCCAAATTGAGATCCCTCTCATGTTTGGAGGTTAAGAAATTTTGTAAAATTGTGTAATTGCAAGATGGAATTGGTGATATACATATTATATTCATTTTCTCATCAATCATAATAGTTCCATGTTTTTGATTCGTAAATCACCAGACTACACTTCTAGTTCGTAAACTTAAGTAGATCCCATGAAAGTAGCAGGAGCATTAATATTCCAAATTCCGTTTGGAGTTGGAAATATATAAACATGTATTCTATTTTTTTGTTTATCATTGATATTGTTACTATCCCGATCAAATTAAATTCCTAACGACTCGCTTTTGCAGATTAGTCGAGAAGAAAAGCATTCATATAACTAGCTAACTTGTCGAGAACATATATACCTGAGAAATTAGGCCATTTTCATGTCAGGTTAAAATCTAAAATAAATATAATAATGGTAGTAGTCTTTGGTTATTCATAAGAAAATCAATGTAAATATGGTTTCATAGAGCAACTACACAAACTGATTTTATATAGGTTTGGCAAGGTGATGGATTACCAGAAAAACTTTGTGAACGTTGCGTGACGAGAGCCGAATCTGCACTCTTGTTCCGTGAACAATGCAGAGCCGCAGATAGAGCTTTAAGGCAAGCAGCTTTGAAGGTATTAGTTTCATCAATAATCATGTCATTTTTGCCAATGTGAAATACTTTTTCAATGAAAAAGAATGGGCCGAACGCCTTTTCTTTAGGTTTCAGGGCTTACGACTTATACAACAGTTTCTGGTTGTAAATTGTATCAGCAGAATGGTGTCTTCACACCAATACAAAATTCAATGAAGACATTGAAGTGTGGTGAATGTGGCGCGCTTTTCATGAATTATCAAGAATTATGTGCTCACAGTCGTTTGCACGATCCATTCATTCATGAAACTACATCGTTCTCGCACATGCACATTGTCGAATCACAAAATACATCTGTCAATACTGAAACATCATTGAACGAATCAGTTATCTATAACGACGATACATCTATGTCGCATTCAAGGAAGACAGATTCAATTTCACAACATTCAAACAGGAACGATAGGCCAGCGTGTGCACTGCATTGTTCATTATGCAATCATACATTTCCAAATAGGGATCAATTGATAAACCATAGTTTTTCCCACGGTACCGACATAGTTGATAATTTCATCTGATGATGATAATATCGAGTTTGATGATTATTCTAATGAAATTCCAGGAAATTCGAGTTATTCATGCGCGATCGATCCAGCTCATCTTAGAGGCAATGCAAACCGTTCTATGACAATTTCCCGTATAACCGTTCAAGAGAATTCTTCATTGAGCGAAGCATTGTCACTCGAAACAAGTAACTGCACCGGGCGCGATACCATTCTGGATAGTGAAATATCAACACCTATCGTGTATAATCCAAATCCACGATTTGCATCGATTCCCAATAAGTTGCAAAAAAATACAGTGTCAAATGGGGCTGGAATTCCAGGTAGTAATAACAGAAATTTCGGCACTGTCCAATCTGAGAAATCAAAAAATATGGCATGTTTGTATGTGCGGAAGAGATATGAATGTGAGAAATGCAAAAAAGTATTTACACAACGATCGAAATTAATCACTCATGAATTATTTCATACTGGTGAAAAACCATTCAAATGTGGGGATTGTGATAAAGCTTATGCGTCAAAGAGTAAATTGAATGCTCATATGAAATTACATTCAAAAACAGACATTTATCAATGCGACACATGCGAGAAGACTTTTTCATACCCATCTTATTTATTGGAACATTCCAAAGTACATAAAAAGAAGTCTAATGAAGCGGTCCTGATTGATATTCCACTGAAAGCCAAATTCGAATGTTCAACGTGTGGTAAAAAGTTCAGACTAAAAAAAAATCTGAAGTCTCATATAAAATTTCACATTGGCGCTGGATTACTTAGTTGTGAAATATGCGATAAATCTTTCAGCGAAAAATACAATCTGAAAGTTCATTTGAGAGGTCATGAAAGCGTGAAATTACACAAGTGCGAGTATTGCGAGAAAGCATTTAATGAAAAGGGCAACTATACAGAACATCTCAGAATTCACACAAAGGTTAAACCGTTTGTCTGTAACTTGTGTGGTAAAGCATTTGCGCAATCGAGTCATTTGAAGAGTCATGAGGCCTCGCACAACTCTATCCGACCACACCAATGTC
Organism: Meteorus cinctellus; assembly: GCA_030523045.1. Taxonomy (NCBI): domain Eukaryota; kingdom Metazoa; phylum Arthropoda; class Insecta; order Hymenoptera; family Braconidae; genus Meteorus; species Meteorus cinctellus. The sequence goes on from JAPYZF010000989.1 coordinate 2,617, forward strand.
GAGTGTGCGGCAAACGTTTCAAACTCGTTTCACATCTCAAGCGACACACGAATTCACATACAGCAATTAAAACATTTGAATGTATGGAATGTAATCAAATGTTTGCGCAAGCATCCAGTTTGAAGAGGCATTCAAAACGGCACAGCGATGCTGCTGCCAATCGATGAATTAATACACACTCAGAATTACTTGAAAGGACGTAATGCGGGGATTTATGGATTTTCAACAACTTCAAACTGTGTGATTGCAAAATGTGATTTTACTTCATCATGTTGGAGTTCATTCCCACATACTTATCCATCTTACTAAATATGATTACAAATACGAATTACCATACATATTCTTTTGTTTTATTCCCACATTTAATAATTCAACAATGTTTGCGTGATGATTTCCAATCCTTCACGAAGTTGTTGTTCAGTAATAACGAGCGGCGGGGATATTCTTATCAATTGTCCGTGTGCAGGTCGTGATAGTAAACCGTTGTCTCGTAATCTCAAACATAGTTCCCATCCATCAGCAAATTCCTTGTTTATCATCAAACCACATAGTAATCCACGTCCACGAACTTCACTCGCAATATTTTTCGGTATTTTATCTAATTCTTCTTTCACAATTTCTCCGAGGCGTTTAGCATTTTCTGCTAGTTTTTCCTCTTCGAGAATTTTGACTGCTTCCAGAGCTACCGTGCAAGCTATCGCACTACCACCGAAAGTACTTCCATGTGAGCCTGTATCCAATGTCAGAACAATCTGTTATGGAAATTGAAAACCGGAAAAACAGAAAAAATGTAATTCAATCATTCATGCCTTAGAAATTCATAATTTTCTACTTCAATTAATGTTTGAAATTATGTTACGTCGTGATGAGAGAGGATTCCTGATACTGGATACATTCCACCGGATAGGGCTTTTCCCAGTACTAAAATGTCGGGTTTTTGATTCTCGTGATCCACTGCTAGTCGATATCCAGTTCTACCCAGACCAGTCTGAATCTCATCAGCTATCCATAGAACATTATATTTGTTGCACAACTCCCGAACTCCTCTCAGATAACCATCCTGAAAAAATACACTCCAAGATATTATCATGATAACAAGTACGAATATATATATTGTTATTTGATAATGTGTCTATATCCACCTTTGGTATACGAACTCCAGCTTCACCTTGAATCGGTTCAATCATAAATGCACAAATATACGGATTCGATTCAAATGTTTTTTCCAGTGCCTCTAGATCATCATAAGGAATTTTTTCGAAATTCGGCATCAATGGACCAAAGTCTTGGTAACATGATGGTTCAGTCGATGCTGACGCAGCTGCTAGTGATCTTCCCCAAAAATTTCTTTCCGCAAAAATCACAGTTGCTTTATTATTGGGGACTTTTTTTATTCTGTATCCCCAACGTCTTGCCAATTTGATTGATAAATCGGCCGCTTCAACGCCTGGGAATAGAAATATCTATAGATGATTTTTGTTCAACTGATAAAAATGGCTTTGCATACCCGTATTCATTGGTATAAAGCGATCGAATTTGAATAACCTCGTCAAATATTCTGCAAGTTGACCATGCATTTCAGTGTAATAAGCTCTCGACGTGTGGTGGAGTTTTCCGCACTGATTGCGCATTGCTGTGACTAAACGCGGATGACAATGACCCTGATTACACGTAGAGAATCCCGCCAGGAAATCTATATATCTTTTGCCATTTATGTCCCATAAATTGGCCCCTTCACCCCGATCTAACACAATTGGTAGTGGTTTAAAATGTTTTCCACCATATTGATCATCGCGTCGAATAATCTCTTGTTGTAAACTACTAATTAATCTAGTATTCAGCCTTCCGCGACTTGGATTCATTAACCGATACATTGATTGCATGATTTTTCCTTATTTAGTCCTGAAACTAGCTGAACAGAATAATGTAATTAGGAAATGAATAAATGAATGCAAGCGTGAGTTTGAAAAAAGGGTGGAATATCGTCCGTACACGATGTGTTTGAATAATCGACTGATGTCGCGAACGTTCAGATATTTCTTTTATTTATGATAAGGTTTGTTGTACGCTTTCTCTTATTCCCTCTCTTGCTCTTGACTTTCCTCGATTTGTAATCTTGTTTGCTAAAATTCTTTCAACTCATGCACATTTGTTGAGGAATGTATACAAAATATGTGTAATGAACAATTAATACGAATGATAGTATTCTGGTTTGTACCAAATACATGCATGGAGTTATCTCTACTAATGGAATGATATTGTGTATGTGTGATGGCTGCTGGAATGAAGATATGAGATATGATACAGACATTGGCAGATAACAAAGCAGTAAACTGACGCCAGATTCTCCCTCCATAAATTTGTGTTTATAGCCAGATCCAATTATCATCGATTTATCGGATCGAAATTGATGTCATTCCAACCCACTATTTGTGTACTTACTTTTGTTTATTAATTATAAAGATTTCTTACATGAAATAACAATCAAACCAAATTATCACTGATAATCAGACTGTCTGAATCGCCGTATTTACAAGTTGGCTTGCCATCAATCGGGTTTGACCCTGTGACAAAAATGATAAATTTTCTTATCTTCTATGGCGAGCTATCAAAAATAAGTATGGATGTGGATTTAATAGGATTCTGCTTGCACATGATAAAATACATGGAGAAAAAAAGACTTTAGAGATCAGTTATGAATGTCATGAGTATCACATACCCGACGCTGAATGAGAGGGATTAATCGGAATTTATTATAACAGACAAAATCTTACGCTTATTCCTTGTAATTGAGAATGACCGTTGATAAAATGTCGATGCATTCTTTAATTTCCGCCTCTGTAATAACCAACGGTGGAGCAAGCCGTATGATATAGCTGTGTGTGGGCTTTGCCAGAAGTCCATGATCCCTCAATTTCAAACAAATTCTCATAGCATCCAATTTTTCATCGATAACGACCGCATTCAGAAGACCTTTGCCTCTCACGGATGTAACAACATCTTTCGGTAATTTATTCAACTCGTTGCGAAGTATTGCACCAAGTTTCCCCGCATTTTCTGCCAATTTCTCTTCCTCCAATACTTTCAATGCTTCTAATGCAACTCGACATCCCAACGGGTTGCCACCATAAGTTGAACCATGCTCACCCGGTTTGATACACAACATAACTGAGTCATTGGACAAAACACCTGATACAGGATAGAAACCACCTGATAATGCTTTACCTAAAATTAAAATATCTGGTTTAACACTTTCATGATCAACAGCGAGACGTTTGCCGGTACGTCCTAAGCCCGTTTGCACTTCATCAGCAATCCAAAGTACGTTATATTTGGTACATAACTCCCGAATGCTTTTCAGATAGCCATCCTAAAAAAGAAGTAAAACATGGGATGAATAGAAAAAAACTCAGAAAACGTAGAAAAAAAAATAGTCAAAACGAATATTTTAAGTGATAACGACATATCATTCGGGCATCAAGAGACTGAATGATAATAGATAAGATTATGACTTCTTCAGAATCTATATATTATGATTGATAGCATTATATTCGTGGAGAGTAGTATTAACAGCGTTCAAAAATATTTCATTATATTTTCATACTTTTGGAACAATCACCCCGGCTTCACCCTGAATTGGTTCGACCATGAATGCACAGACATGTGGATCTTGAAGTTTCTTCTCCAATGATACTAAATCGTCATATGGTATGACATCAAATCCCGGCATGAACGGACCAAATCCAGAGTAACTCGTCGGGTCTGTACTCGAAGAAATAGCCCCCAATGTTCGCCCCCAAAAGTTTCCAGCGGCAAAGATAATTTTTGCGGAGTTTTCTGGTACTTTCTTGACATTGTATCCCCATTTCCTTGCTAACTTGCACGCTGTTTCGCCGCCCTCCACTCCAGTATTCATTGGTAGCCACTTATCATAGCTAGAATAGACCAGAAACAAAAATATTTTATTCTATTGCATATCATTTTCAATTATGAATCCAAAAACGACAATGTACTCACCCAAATAATTTAGTGATATATTCTTCAAATTCGCCGAGTACATCAGAATAGAATGCACGCGATGTCAAAGTTAATTTTTTCGCCTGCTCCATCATTGCGTTATAGATTCTTGGATGACAATGGCCTTGATTAACTGCCGAATATGCACTCAAGAAGTCATAATAACGTTTTCCATCAACATCCCACATAAATACTCCTTTGGCGCGGCACAATGCAGCACGTAAGGGTTGGTAATTATGCGCGCCGAATTTACTCTCCCTCGTGAAAATTTCCTCCGACGTTAACGTACGTCCGATATTTATTTGACCTTTCAAATGTAGTAAAGTACGGTGATCAGTTGGCTTGCGAGTCACTCTTATCAACGACATCATCGTGCCTTTTTATGTGTACGAACTTTTCTTCAAAAAAGTAAATATACAATGGATGGTTGCTCCTCTCTTGTGATTCTGATCTGTTATAGATTCGTCCGGACAAGTCCGATTTTTATCTCGTCTCTATGTCGCTCAATATCTCCATTCACGATCTCTACTCAAAGAAGTGAGTGGGCGTGTCTTAACGCATGTGACCTGATAATGTAGAAAAGAGAAAACCGCATTATTGCAATGATAGTAGCAGGTTAATCATGAAAGTTCGCCACGTGGCAACATCTCGAGATCTTGCGTATGTATAAAAGATCTTTCCCGAAGCGGAATGAAGAACAAATTGAGTATACTGAAAAATCTTGCAACTCTCTAATGACTAAAAAATAGGCTGATTCTTTTACATCACCACCTGATTGAATCGCATAAACTTCTCTCTACAAATGTTTGATAACATTATCATTTATTGATATAGTCAGATAATAATTGTTGTCAGGTACAATACAATTTGATGTTTTCTTAATATGGAACTTTCGATTTATTTCAAAGCGATTATTCCATAGCATCTTGGAGACAATAATGGATCGAAAAACTTTATTATAGCAACTTTTGTACATTTTTGGCTTCGGTACAAATAGAATGCTCGATCCAAAACAATCGCAGCTTCGACTACAGTACCGGCATGAATTCGTAACAACTGGAATAACTTCATTCGCCAGCGCGTGTTGTGATATTCATCATATAATTGTTCCAATTGTTGGTCAGATGGTATTTTATCGACTTCGATTCCAATTTTTGTCAATGACCATCTGGCATAGACAGCAAAATTTATTAATGGTGCACGCTTGCCAATTCTCACATCAGCCATTCCTAAATTTCAAATTTTTACAAATAGCTTTTAGATGAAAGAAAAATTATTACCACTAAACTCACCTAATGACTTCAACAGCACTTGCAACACAGCACGATAAAATAATGATCGCGGTTGTGGTTTACTTTTTATTGACTCTCTTTCAATTGATTGTTGCGCCAACATTCGTGCGTTTTTCGTAATATTATATTTTCTACTTAAGAATTCTTCGGTCAAATGATAGCAACACGATATTACGCAGAGAATATTCGAACACGGTGAGTTCAAAAATGATTTTATCATTGCATGAGCTAATCGACCGCAGGCGTGCAAACCAGTAAGCGTGAATTTATCTCCAAGTTCGTTGAAGTTGTCAAATGATGATCGTATCAATTGGAGATAATCTGTTGTTTCATCAATAAATTCGATAGAATATTTGACCTGAAAAACGAAGAAATATTTATCAGGTGTTCAAATTCTATGTAGCCATAAATTGTATATCTTACTAAAGGATATGATTGATGTTTATTCCGGACCATCTTCTTTTGTCTCTGCATCGCGCTTTTATGCCGTGATTCATCACAATCAATGGCCAATACGGGAATGCTATAATTTTGTGATAAACTTGTAGCTAAATATCCTTTTCCAGCACCGACATCAATGACCAAATTCGAATTAGCTGTGGTCAAATCCCCAACTACATTTGTTAGAATATTTATTTCATATCGCTTTTTTTCTGTCATAAAATCATCCTGCGACTTATCATTTTTGTCCATATTTGCAGAATCAAATTTTATGTGAGGTAAAAGAGTTGATATTTCCTCAACTGGCAAAACATTGCGACCATGTCTCAAACTCAGAACATTTACTTGTTGAATGAAGTTATTCAATTCGCCATTTACATTATTATGAAATAGTTGAGTTATATCCATTTGCATCTTCACTAGATGCTCTAGCTCATCTCTTAATTTTGATGTTAAGCATTTCTCCCATAAATTCTCTGTGATGAAATCGACCAAGTGACAATTAATCAATGCTTCATTCTCATTGATGAACGAAATGCAGTGTGCCAAATGACTCTCATACGAATTCATTCTTCCGAAGCCACGAAGAAAAGACTCATGTGTTATCAATCGTCAATTCAAAAATCTAGTTTCTCTACTTCACGATATGACAAATGAATTTTCGTTATCGAACAGAACTTTGTGAATTTGAATTTTATATCCTCAAAAACTTGTATTATGTTTATTGTTTCATCATTGATTTTAGGAAATTTACCAATTTGATCATTCAATTCTATGACTTGTTTCAAAACTTTGGGAGAAAATAAGTGTTGATTTCGTAAATAATGTTCAATCACGCTACTGTAATAACCAAGTTGTGATCCAATAATCGAAGCTCTGTGGTAACCGAGATGGTACCCCTTCGCTGGTTGATTCTCGCCAACGCAATAGCCTTCTTCGAATCCAGTCTTGTTTGCTTTGTCTTCGGCCAATAATAAGTCCTCGAATATCGTGTTCATGTCCACATCACCAATCTCACCAGACATGATTGGGGGTCAGTCCGGTGATCTTCAAAAATTATATGCATAAAACGATTATTTCGCAATTCCAAACGCAGTCATCTGTGCCTCTTACCCCATATGGTTGGCCCACTCAAAGAATGGACTTGAAGATGTTCCAATTCCAAGATCTTAAATTTATTTCCCCTTCCACAATGTCCATGCATGATTCCTCCAATCCTGTTCGACAATAGTTCAACGACACTGGATGACTACGTCGTGAAGAAATAGTTCGCATTTTATGGTTTTATTTTACCACTTTATCAATCGTTATCCAATTTTACTCGGGAGGCTCGTAGTTATTCACACTTCTAGACACTCTCCTCACATTTATGATATAGTTGCCGGTGAACAGAAACATTTTTATTTCATCTATTTTATTTTTTCGTTTCCTACCATTCCTTGAAAATATGGAGGCTAGAGGTACCTCTACCCTCCATACTTGAAAAATAACCAAAATAAAATTTTCGGTTCCCTTTTCTTTTCATAGGGTTTTTTTTCGGTTTGCTATTAGACTCCCCACATTTCAAAATGTCACTATGACGAAGATACAGGGTCTGTTCCGCCAGGGAACTGCTGCAGTCCAGTAGTAGTGGTTTTATTTTTTTTTTACTAGAAGTTGGCAATGGCTACTGGGCAGTAGCTGTCAAATCGTTCCGCGTTACTAGGCAGTAGACCGCGGTCGTCACAGGTCAATATACAGTTCAAATTGTTTTAATTGTTCATTCTGATGACAATTCGTTGATGAGACTATAGTCTCATTTTA
>JAPYZF010000990.1:0-10750 GCA_030523045.1 Meteorus cinctellus
CCTGTGCACATTTATCTTTAGGTCCGCCTATGTTCACGCTGTGTTTTACTCTCCCATGAGCATAATAATTGGTAGATTGGATAGAAGTGGAAAATTCACCACCCAGGCATATCTGGTGGTGACTGTACCACAACCCGAAAACGAAAAGAACATAGCCCTGAATTAACTTTTGCTCAACGCTTCTCAACGTTGAGTTAGTCTAAGCACGCCCAAAGAAATAAAAATGGCGGTGTCGGCAGTGGCAGTGGCAGTACGCTCCGTGAAAACCATTGGAAGATTACCAAGATTATTGTTCAACATGTCATTGTCATCCACGCATATGAACAATAACCCTTTGCTGTGTAGTTCACGAAGGTACGTTGCGAAATTTCAAGTGTTCATTTCCATTATTTTACATTGCATTCAAATTTCTCATTAAGTTGAGGTTATGTCAAAAGATCCCATGGTCATCCCCGTTTGCACAGTGAGTTTGTTTTCATTCTTCAAGAATTTCACTGTTATGTGCAGGACATGTTTGATGGATTTAAAAGTTGACATCCATACAAGCGCAAAACAAAACGGTTTGATGGAATTTTTCGATGATGAGAAAAATTGGTGCGCAAACAGAGTAAAAGTCGGCCGATCATGGAAGTTGGATGAATTGCGACTGAGGAGTAATGAAGACTTACACAAGTTATGGTATGTTTCGGCGATCTTATATTTTTGTCAAGGGTCTCTGGGTATAAATATTTACACAAACTTCACTTGCATTTTCCGTAGGTACATACTTTTGAAAGAGAAAAATATGCTGCTGACTATGGAGCATGCATGTAAAGAGAAATATGAATACTTTCCTAATCCTGAACGTATTGACAAAATTGAGGAAAGCATGGAAAATGTAGAAACTGTTGTTCGGGAAAGGAACAGAGCATATCATGAATTAGAAACTGGGGAACATGGCGAACGACCGACGCGGATTGCTCACAATCAAATTGGTGAGACTGTTGTTCTCATGTTTTATCATCAACAATGTCATATGGAAATTATTTCTAGGTTTACCATTCCGTCATAAGATGACAGAGCATGTTATACCAAAATTCATGAACAATGAATGGAGGAAAAATAATATTCACCATTTCGGTGGGTTCGCTGTGTCGAAATTTTTGCGTAAATATCGTGAAAAATTATTTCTACAGAGTCGGCGAATTCGCAAGTATACATCAATTTTATTTTTCGTTCTTGATGTCATGTCTAATGGTTGTGGTGGAACTATAATTACACCCTTACGTTTTCAAGTTTTGAACAAAATCAAGTCCAGAAGTTACTCCGAAGATATCCGAACATGGACATGGATGCGCTCAAATCGAAATATCCAGATGTCGATGTAGAAAAAGTCAAAACATCCAAACAAGCACAAGGGCATTTTATTCCAGGATGATGGCAAATTAGTGTATATTTATCTGTTCTTTCATGAAGTGATCCAAGAGTGAAAATGTCAGTTATTAAATTGTGCATCGTCCGGAACTCAACTATGAACAATAATAAATAAATTCGATGCGAAAAGAAACGAAAACATGTCTTACAAAAATTATTTGGATGGCATATTGCAGATAAGATTTTATTTTGTTCGTCTGATCAGCTAATACAATTTATTGATGCCTACTCTTATTTGGGTGTAACTTTCTGAATATCCAATATTGATTCATATACTTGTCACAAAAGAAAAATACGATCTCTAGGTTCCAGCGAAAATCAACTTTATTGATACTGCATCTTACTCCTGATGAGCAAAACGAAACATAGAAATAAGGATATGTTCTACATCCACCATGTCTGCCATATTCATTCGCGAAAATCATAATATTTAATATTGAACCCATTGAATCGATCGTTTCCCCATTTCTCATTGCACGACCATTTCTATGACGAAAATCGTGTCACGAATCATTTACTTTTCATACTCGAATGTACAATTCACCACTGAATGTGTTTTTAGCAAAATTGTCGTGCCATCTATTTTCAATGTTTGCTTTATTTGAAACAATGTCATTTTTTCAAATAATCATGATCATGTGCATGGAATTCTATGCCATGGTCTCGGCAAAATTATCCCACCCGAAATCATACCCAGCATCAATGCACTTGAATCCACAGAATATGAAAAAAAAAAGCTGTAAAGTATAGAAACATTTTCATGGGCTCAAGTGTTTATCGTTAATTTATGGCAAAACAGTTGATGCATCATTATACAATCAATACGAACGCAATTATTTCTGGATATGAATGGATACATGTATGCGCGAGGAACGCTGTAAAGGAAGAGATTTTGACCGCATACAACGGTAGAAGTAATCAAGAGTGGAACAGTGGAATTGAACAAATCAATGAGGATCGCACATTTTTCAATGAGAAAAGATTGCATTGTGTTGCGAGTTCATCAGAATAAAACTCTATTTCTGAGTTGAACACAAATTGTAATATATGCCACTAACCAGAAGGGTTTATCTCTTCTCTCTAAACTATTCTCCTAGAGGGAACGAAATATCATATACAGTGAAATGGTTAGAAACACCTTATAATATAATCGTTCTTATTTCCGATTGCCAACAGTCTCTTCATAATATGCTGGAACATAAATATTTACTAGTACTAGCATAAAGCAAATGATGAATAGATAAAATGATAAAAAAATATTTCGCTTGTCTCTTGACTTTCTATGAAACAAATTATATTGTATTATGTCCATCTTGTACTCAAATATTGCTCATTAAATAATTTGGATGAATACGCGTTGCTCGAACTTTTCATCCGAAAAAAAAAAACTTGTCAGTTTTGGAATTTACAATCCGAATTTATTTCTTCACCGTAAACAAGTTAGCGCGAACTATTAATAATTATTAACAAATTATGTATCAAAAAATTGCTCCCGATCTGCTCCCTCAGAATATGCAATTGCTCCAGTTGTAAGATTAATATTTAATTAGTTATTCGCAATTAAAATTGCAAAATTAAATTTTGGATTATTCCCGTGCATAGTCATCTTTTTTTATGGTTTTGGTGCAAAAAAATTGCTCCCGAAATGCTCTTTCAGAATCTGCAATTGCTTTTGTTAAAACATGAATGTTTTATTAATTATTCGCATAATAAGAAATTCCACATGATGACGTCACAACTGTGTATACCAGCGGTTGCTTGCGAATAATTAACAAAAAATCAATGTTTCAAACGGAGCAATTACAGATTCTAAAAAAGCATTCCGAGAGCAATTTTCTGATACATAATTTATTAGAAATTATACTAAAAATTTTCTCTCAAAATGATCTGTAGCAACCATTGGTATACACAGTTGTGACGTCATCATGTAGAATTTCTTATTATACGAATAATTAATAAAATATTCATGTTGTAACAAAAGCAGTTGTAGATTCTGAAAGAGCATTTCAGGAGCAAATTTCTAACACCAAAAGCTACAAAAAAAGATGTCTATTTACTGGAAAAAACCAAAATTTAATTCTGCATTTTTAATTGCGAATAACTTATTACATATTAATCTTACAATTGGAGCAATTGCATATTCTGCGGGAGCAAATCGGGAGCAATTTTTTAATATATAATATGTTGAAAAATATTAATAGTCCACTCTACATCTACGAATTGGACTTTGCTTACCATGTGCAACACCATCGAACGGTATGAAATTTTAGATTTTTCGGTAGCCTGTTTACCGAACCGTGGTGTATCTTACTGACTCATTTAGCCTTTATCAATTTCATGAAGTTTGTCTGTTATAAGACTATCATATTTGCACATTTCCCAATGACTGAGCAGTCAGCCAATTGTTGCAAATTATTAAGCAGCACATTTTTTTTTATGCCCATTCGAATGACAAACTGCAATTCTTCATTCTGCTATATTCGCGATTTCAGTGATTTCATATTATATTTGGTATATTATATTCTCACTTCCACTGAGAATATGCATATTACATATTACTAAAGTAATTATTCGTACGACGCAGGTAACAAATGTTCCCAAGCATGCTCAAGATCCTTACTAACGTCTGAACATCGTCGATGGAGTTTACTCTCCGGTGGAAGAATCACCATAGGAAATTCACCCTGTGGAAAATGAATTGTTTCAATATTTGAGAATGCAAAAGTAATTTATTGATATAATCATCTTCATCAATCGATTGAGATTACCATTTTCATATTAGCCCAGAGAGTTTCCAATACCTCACGAAATGCGCACAATTCGGTATAGTTAGTGAAATAAACTACCCAATCTCCACTGCTCTCCACAACTTCCCGACATGCAAATTCCTGAAAAATAAAATACGAATGCGTCTCTTCCCGTTGATAACGTTCTGAATGGTTTAAGATATTGAATTCATGAGGAAATATAAAAGTGTACATAATGCATTACTTTACCTATCTAACGATTTCATCGTAGATTCATAATATCAAATGCACACAATATAATGTATTCTTTGCAATTACGATTCAACCAAAACGAATTAACTCACCAGGATACACCATGACTGTTGTGCTAAGGGCACTCTAAACGCCGTCAAATCTTCAACACCAGCACAAGAGAGGGTTTGACCTCTCTGATATCCGGGAAACACTTCTTTCATGGTTATCAAGTGTTTAGTAGTTACAACGAGACTACAGGGTAATGGATGTTTTTTCTCATATATATCAAATAGACCAGATGCGCTTTGAACAATACTCTGAAGCCATTCAGATGCTACATATTCATCTGGGGCAGCAAATTGAAATGATTTATTTGGCTTAAGAAGAATCTCGAAGGTATGGGGACGATGTGAATTTGGAATTCTTCGACAGCCATGACATAGGCCACCTTTCAGTGGAAGGGCACGCTTCGGAAGCTGTTGAGTCGAATCAGTGAACATATAGACAACACCACCTTTCAGAACAAAATAACCAGCCTCCCAGGGATTCGTCGGTGCATTAGGATGCAATGATTCCAGTTGATATGAATGAGGCCGAAACATGAGATCACCTTCTTTTATCGGTCCACAAGGGGTACTCGGTGGTGAGATATGATCTTCTTCAATGTATACAATGCTGTAATGCTCAATTTTCTCCTCTATACTCACTGCTGTCCCTGATGAGATTGAATGTTTTAAACTATTCATGGCATCATAATTCAATTCTCTGACTGCTGGTAATTTTGGTTTTGCGGGGGATCGTCTCATCGCCATTTCGAGATGGGATATCAATTCAGATGTTGTTTGTGAGCTGCCCGTTGAAAACAAATATTGCATTTCATAATCTGCATTTGATATCAATATAGTTTGTGCATTCGGTCCAACCATTATAACGTCCAACTCATTGTAAGGTATCACAAATTGATTACTATATGAGTTGTTAGATTTCGAACTCGTCAAATATAATGTTTTGTCAGTCAATAACGCTAACATCGCTCGACTCTCACCATTATTCATATATGAACTGCGAACTTTGTATACCTTATATAGTTCTTCAGTTTTGTCACGATAAATATGACGTTTGAATATTTCTCGGAGCTTCAAGCTTATTTTTTCGCCGCTGAATTCACACTTTTCCGCAACAATATTTTCTTGTATTTCTTTCTCGACATTATCATTGAAATCCTTGAACAAATTATAATCCATTTCTTTTACGCCCTTGATATATAGTGAACTTGATGTTACAATTCTATCATTATTCGGGAGACCAGGGTAGTATTTTCGCTCAGTAATGGATCGTAAAAATCGACTTAGTAACGAGATGTTTGATTGCCCTTGTTTAGAGGTGATGGGAACAACTGAAAGCGCAGATGCCGACGCTACTAATCGTCCAGTGTCAGATGCGTTCGCAACTAGAATCGTTGTAATATTGCGTTTTTTCACTGGCGATGCCAAATGTCTGGCTGAACTTTTGCGTTCATCAAAGTCAACAGAGTTTGTCATATTCTCTACATTCGACACATCACTTGAACTCGTACATTTATTTTGGTGATCGGGCGGAGGCGTTTGCACTTCTGCCGGTGCATCTTGCATAATGTAACCGTACTTTTCCTCAACAATGTATGCCTCCTGTGCCTCATTCAACGCCAATTCGATTTCCATTTTCGATTTCAGATTCTTGCCAGGATCTTCTTGACCTTCTGGTACCCCACGCTCCAGCAACGACGGCCGTTCACACGATTTATTCGATAATCTACTACAATCTACATCACCACCAAAAATTCCATGAGGTAACGGTGGCGCATAATAATATGATTGAGCATTCTTTTCATTTACCATTTTCTCAATGTTTTGTGAGTCACCATGAACACACCAACTGTATCTACTCGTCTGCGTATCTTTTTTGGATAGTGAGTCGGGCGATTCAAAACTCACGGGACAATCAGAGAAATGTTCATCATCGTCAAGTTTCATTGTTTTGAAGATGTCTTCATGAAAGCTCACACGTTTTTTACTCTCACCACGTTTTTTTTTACGTTGACGACGTTGTATTACGGTTTCAGTACCTGATGATGACAGTATACTTGTATCACTCATATTGACTGTATTCAAAATACTGTATGGGGTTTCCGCGGAACAATCGCAATCCGAAATGGTCATACTCAACTCCAATAAATTAGTATCATTATTTATGACATATGAATTGGTACGTAAATCAATGTTCTTTCTAAAACTGTAACCACCATTTGCATAATGGCTGCTGCGATTGATACAATCCTTTCCTACATTCTCGAGTTCATTATGAACTTTATTAGATTTTTGCTCATCCATACTTTTGCTATAGGCATTGTAATCTCTTAATGTGGCCAAGTTCGAACAATTTGAATCATTATCGTCAATATCATTTGCAATAATATTTTTATTAGTAATATCGCTTTTTGTGATTTTGCGATGTTGAGAATTTGCATGAATAAGTGAAGAGTGAATTGGCGTTTTACTGTGCTCACTTGAATCACTTGATGAAAATAAACAATCGAGATTTTTACTGTCTTGACCATTATTCACCACTGATTCATATTTCATATGATCGCGATACTGCGGAATGTCATATATAGATGAATCTTCCTGTAATCGTATAATATATCAAAAAAATATTATGATGTATCCCAATTGCTTCATATTAAATATACTTTTTGATGTGAAACATGCGAGTCCTCGTATCGCACTTCTTAAGTTTACTCACTTCTTTGTAGCTGCTGCTGTCCGTTTCATTGGAAATATCCATATCACTATCTAGAGCAACCCCACTGTCACCGGGTGATGCTAAGCTCGAAGTATTACTAGATGATCGTAAGTGTAACGACAGTGCTGTCCCGGATGGCGAACCACTCATAGGTCGTTGAGGCATGTAGTTGCATACATCCAGGTAGGTAACATCCTAAACATCATCATTGCTATGTCGATAAGAATTAAACGACTATCTTTTGCGAAATAATGAATAATTCGTAACAATCCTACGACAATTTTCTTTACAAGTTTTCACATATTCGATAAAAAAAAATGATAGAAAAACAAAGACTCACATTGAGGTATACAATGATATCTTATTAGCCTTAGTGTCGCGAAATAGATTGCATCAATTCTTAAGCGTGCGTAACGCGTTTGATCATCGTCAAGATCTTTGTAACTAGGGGGACGATACTGGTATTCGTAGACAGAGGATATTGTTATAAAAAGTGTAGAATGTTTCGTTGGTTCATTATATACACTCTAATTCACCAAGGATTATCTATTCTTCAATTTATTCCTTTGCAATGAAATGATATCAATAACATACGTTACCCATTTTTCCGTTGTTCTGAAATTCTTATTTCTTTTCAGTCTAGCATAGGTGTGTACCGAATTGAATTTTAATTACTTAAGTTTTGATACGATAACAGAGTGTTGTCGATAGCGCTTGTTTTACTTCGCGCCCATTCACACTGCATAAATGCGCTTTTAATACATATCAATCTATGATGAAAGGCTCGATGTGTGAAGATGAAAATCATTGATAAAAATTATGCTTCTTTATACATAAATATATGGTAAATTTTTCGGCAATATCGTCTCTATGAAAAAGTATGCGATTCAACATACCAATTGGAGTGTGAATGATACATTCTCCAGACCCGCCAGAAGATTTATTAACTGATGAGTTTTATCACAATCACGAACCAGGGCATGAGAAAAATATTGCTTTCTCAATGTTACATCATCCCTCAAGAAACATGCCAAGTAACTCTCGAAACTACCCTCACTCAATGTATGATACAACCATGCGCGACCTACAAAAATAGCAATAATTATATAGATTTCGTCTCATTATTAAAAAACGGATGAATACTCATATGCATCGAAAGAATTTCATATACCCATAACATGGGTTTTCATAACCTTTGCCAATAGATGTTAATACACTTTGCAATGCATGAATAACAACGATTGTATCCTGGTGACTTAGTTCACGTATTGTACCCCAATATCCATGTCTCTCTACACGTAAACCGTGGCGTAGTGCACAATCTAACCAATAAACAAGCCAGCAATTCCCGTCCAATACTACAGTCCCATGGAGACTTTGTGCATATACCTGCAATCAATATAAACATATGAATATTCAAATATTTTCCCATACCAAGTTTGGAGATGTCTAAAATTCAACTTTCCGTGTTGAATATAAAAGTCTTGTGAACACAAAGTATCCTTCAAAATGTATACCAATTGTAATGCACAATAATGTAACCTGACTTATATATATATATATGTATATATTCCATCGGATAGAATATGTCATTCATTAGCCTGATTAAAAGAACAAGTTATCGAAAGCTGAATGTGTAATATACATACATGGACATGTCCACGATATGATTTATGCAACGCAGCTAATGATGTGAGATGAATTAAAGCATATATGAAAAACTCATGAAATAAAGAGACATGCGTGGAGTCTTCAGGTTTTCATTTTCATCAATTTGCACCACAAACAAATATTCATTTTGTGTATTCACTACGAATGACGTGACGTATCTTACGGAAGTGAAGTTATATGCATGATGAACTCGGTAATGCACACATATATGTATTGAGTATCGTAAATCATGAAATTATTTACCAGCTTGACAGCTTTCGTTAGCTCTTGAAGTATTCTGCCCTTTGAGAGAAGCTTGTCTGTGCAGAGATCCATGTCTTCTCGACCAGGCATTTTATTTTTTAACTTCACATATTATTTTTCTATATCAACATTAAACTGAACAAGTTAACTGACACTTATATGAAGAATGCAATTTTCCGTAACAGTGCCACAACGCCAGACACGTCCCTTATTTGATACGAGTGATACGACGTCGCACGCAGTCGCAATTGACACCAACTGACTTATGAACTGACACTCAAGCGGATTCGAGCTAGAGCATTGATTTTGTGATTTGTGGATGCGCAAGTTACGCGGTGCATTCAAATGGGATGGTGAAACCAGATAAAAATAGGCAGTAACCCAATCATCATGAATGTCTCGACATCTTTATGTCACCTTCCGAATTTGGTTCATCATTTCCATTTTGATATTATTCGTCTTAAATGTTTTATTAATAATTACAAATTAATTGGAATCCGCGCAAGCGCACACTACGTCTATTTTTTACAAGGCGCAAAATTTAAATTCTTCCCAACTTCACACTTTGAAAATTTAAGATTTTGCACTGGAAAAAACTGCGTCAAAAATTCTGTAAATTTCATCAGAAACGAACAAAGCGTTCAAAAAAAAATCATAACTTTTCAAAGTAACGTTTTCTTTGAATAACTACCAAATAAGTTTTTGGGTTTGAATACTTCAGAACGTAGTGACTTCATATTTTTGAGCTCGAACAATTTCCACTGTCGAGACCCAGACAACTTGGAATATTGCAGCAATGTTGCAACAATATTGCAAACTTTGCACATTGGGAATGTGTTTCACTAAGCGCTCACAACGATTAAAATACTCCTTTAGCCATTCCACATAACGACGATGGTCGTATGGTCACGAAGAAAACGTCACTCATGTCGTCATTACTTTCTTTCACGCCAAGCTGACACCTCCATGAACCTGGCCGCGCGAAATCATTTTTTCTTATTTTAATATAAACGAATCAATTGTTCGTCCTTTGTTCTTGAATGTTCGTTAAATTTTTTCGATAGATCAGTTCCTTTTGTTGATTGTTCGATCAATTAAATTATTTGTTCGATTGTTTTTAATACGTTTATTCAATTTTTTCCATAATTTATTCACACTTGTTCAATCGTCATTGCGCATGCGTCGAACTACACAGTTACGGTCCCACATCATTTTCCATAGCCATAACCGTAAGCGCTCGACCAATCACGAAGTTCCATTTCGCCCATAGTTGTGACTCCATAAGCGTTCGACCAATCACGAAGCTCCGTTTCGCTTATGGTTATGGCTATGGAAAGTGTGTGCCCCAGGCCTTAGCGTACAAGATTTGAACAGTAACGAAAGTATAACCATAGTGCAAACTACATAAAGTGAATAGTTCTATATAATGGGGGTTTTCCAATTAAGAAGCACGGTGCCGCACTGTGCGGCACACTGCGGCACGGTGCGATAGTGGGTCTGTTCCGCCAGGGAACTGCTGCAGTCCAGTAGTAGTGGTTTTTTTTTTTACTAGAAGTTTACGAACATCATTATACGAACATTTATTCATCAATCCTTCAGGCATTCATAATCATAAATTCGCTAAATCAACCACCTTCAATCTTCATCTCTGTATTTATCAT
>JAPYZF010000991.1:0-12292 GCA_030523045.1 Meteorus cinctellus
ACACGATTTCAGACCGAGTGATGCCAGCCCTCGCTTCGCTCGGGCAGGCAACTTCACTCTGGTCTGAAATCGTTTTGTTTCATCCCTAGTCACACAATAGACTATTTTTTTATGTAAAAAAGGAGAAAAAATTTGGTGTAAAGCCATGACATTGTGTTCAAACACCTCTGAAATATGCAATTTTCAATTTTTTTTATCCCAATGAGGTTCATATTCTTAGGAAATATGTTGTTTACGAAAAAAAAATTGTGATGATTACACATAAAAATTGCGACTTCAGGAATGCCTACCAGCAACATACTCGGATGGCAATCGTCCATGGACAGCACGTTGTAACATCACTATTTCCGGCGGAAATGACTTGAAGAATTTGTCAACTGTACTTCAAAACATGAATAAAATACCCTCCAAGTTTAAACAATTTCTGATTATTCCTTTCTTGTTTAAAAAATTCATGAAAAACACCCGAATTTAGGCTTCCCAAACTGGGTGACCCCGTTAAGAATAGATCCAAAATCTTCAATGTGAATGTAAGAGTTGGATATGACGCAAGCAGATGACGATGTTTTTATTCCACCCGTTGCTTTATCGTCTTATAAAAACCGACAAAGTTCTTCCCTTGAAATGTCGTCTTGAGAGCTCTAATATGTGAATTGATCCATCCAATCGGTTTTTTTTTCTTGCTACTTTCTCTGTGAGAGACGCATAAAATGGCAAATTATTTATTCATTCGCTATTAAATTTCTAGTGTTGGATGACGAATGGTTTAACGCGTTATATTATTCTACCCTCATCGTATCTTCTTTCCTACTACTTAAAAGGCATGTTTTTTTTGCTGCGTCTCTTCAAACACCCGCCATTCCCCACTTTTTATTGCAGGGAAGAGGAATACTACATCGATGATACAGAAACTTTTTTCCGTTTTATTCATCAAATATTTGATGACAATATTGGTAAATTTTTATAAATATATTGGCGAGACTATATATTACGAATTTCGATTTTTCTCCGTTATTCCCGCTGGGACGTTATCACCTAAAATTTTCACAATTTCAATGATTCACCATCTCGATGCAAAGAGATTGGCGCCTTACTGCGAAGCGCGAATTACAAGACCAATCCTCGTTAACAACATTTTCTCATGCCCCTGTCTCGATTTATAAAGGCTCAGTACATGAGTTTTTTGGTTCGGATCTGAATCGTAAATATGCGCTACATATGGTGGAGATACACAACATGACTGAGCTGCTGAAATTCAGCTCATAGTCAGTTCGGAATGATCGGACACATCCCGTTATTTTGTTCATCACATATATGTGAGTGTTGCACGAGGACAGCAAAATGGAGCATTCGGATTATTTTACAGAACAGAGGTACTTTTCGCACATTCGAGAACAAAAAGTCTTGGAAATAAAGTGCGATGAAGGTGAAACGAGTGGAATAAAATGTGTGTTGAGAGACATCAAAGTGATGTTGGCCCCGTCAATACAGAAACAAATCACTTATTTTTTCTTTTTTTTTTTTCTATTCTATGAGTTTTCTTTTCCTCACAATCATCTATGTGTATATAATGCACCCATTGCTGTTTTTCGAGTTTGTCACCGTTTCGTGAATTTTCCAGGTATGGAGTCGGCAACAGAAGCGCAAACATGTACAGCAATACGAATATTGATGCATGAACCTTCAAACGAATTTTACAGAAAACGCGGAACAACTTGAATCAAACAACATGTTCGAGTATTCATACTCACAATTCGAAACGCAGGGAATTCGTATTATAAAAGTGTCATATGTTGTTTGTCACAGGGAAATTGAATTTTTTTTCAAAAGCCCACACTTCTCATGGAATTGAAATCAATGAGGAAAAAAATGGTTGTATATAATTTCTTTCTCATCATCAACTTCCATGGAATGTAGTTTTCTCCATCTTTGAACCATGGTATATGGCAACGTGAAGTTTACAAATTCAGCTAGCGTCTTTCATGAGACCATGCAATTGCTTTCACAGTTTTACTCTTAGTTTATATATTCTCTTAATGTTATCAACGTACTCTTGATTCATACATAACCCGACGGTAACTTCGAGTCGAGAAAGTGGTTCAGGGATTTATATGAAAGATTTCACTTCGAAATTCGGAATTTCCACAATTTCCCTGTGTGGAAGCTAATGATTCTAGCATATTCGAATTCGGGTTTGAATTATGCATCGTCCACAAAACTCAACGATGAATAAGCGCGGAAGTAAACAAACGTAGCTCATAGCTTTGACGTCCCAACTGTGACGGTAGTAGTAGGGCGGCGTCTTGATAGGAGAGTGAAAATAGTGGATAAGAATGAAGATGTATCAGAACGGTATCTATACTGATGCATTGATGCAAAATCACATTGACTTCTCCATCCCACATTATTCTAAGTTCTAGAATTTGGCATATCATGTCATCTGCAATACAAAGTTGTATTTTCTAGCGTCTTACAGATATGGATACTTGTTCAGAAAAAAATAAAACAAAAACAAGAATATTTTAATTAAAGTTCAAAGAACTTTATGGCTGTTCAGGAGGGGGGCAGGAAAAGTTTGCGACTATGAGTGGTTTCCTGAAGTGAGTAGGAATGACTCATCAAAGAAGCATTCCGAGTACAATGATCTTATGTGGACCCAAATATGTTTCAGGAGATTGCTTTCGCCATTACAGTTAATGAAGGATTCATTTTTTTACGCCGCGGTAGAAGACGCATCATTTGAAGCGATCAATTTTTATTGTACTTGCGATTGAGATCAAGTGCCCATATTCATAAGAAGTGGGCTATATAAATGTTATATTTTCTATCGATGCTGTTCACTCCTGAAGCTTGATTAACTTGATGAACTTTCACCACCTTCAGTTAAATTATCTTTGGCGTGAACTTTCTATTTTACAAAAGAAGAAATAGAACCATGAGCCCACAAAATTGGCGCAGGGGAAATTTATTTCAGATGGATAGAAGGTATAGTTCAAACAATGAACTGAAAACATGAGAGTTTGAATAATAATAAATTTTAATGATCATGAATTTTGAAATTATTGAAGAAGAGTCCAAAACTATTTATCATTAGCGAGGAAAAAAGAAAAAGGGAAAAGGAAAAATAGAATTTTGGATTCTTGGTAGGTGAGATCTTTACTTCGTCCCACACATTTGTTCATTCGATGAGCATGTGATTATATAGTAATATAATATATAGAATTTATTGAATGGGATTATAACACGCAGCACCTCTATCATTATTCACAGTATATAGTGCACATTCGCATGGAAATTCCATAAATGATCGTGTTTATGTCAATAACTGGTGTGAAATTGTGGGATCAGTGATTATTTTCACAATTCAAGTTTTTTACATAAGCGATGCAACTTTTCATTTGTAACTCAATCATACTCACATCAAAGGGTGCTGATATATTTATTTATATGGCAAATGAATGTCATGTGTTTAATATTAGAGTGAAGTTGAGAAAATTTAGGAAAAAGGGAAACTTAGGCATTGCTACATTTTGGAATAACTTCATTTGTCTTCATCGTCGCGCTGTAAACTTTACCCCCATGATCTATAAATAGACCCTCTACCAATGTATGATAATGGGTCATAAAGCTTTCACGTCTGAATGTGAAGAATTCGGGGAGTCTCCAGTTCTTTTGATTTGAATTCGTCCACTGATTTGTCGAGAGTTATGCAGTAGTCATTGTTGATTTTTGTAAACATTTTATTGAATATATATGTAGCTGAGATATTTGAAATTCAAACCAATTGTGGTTTCATTGTTGTTCAGTATAGACGCTAGACATTTTTCCATGATCCGGGATAAGATGCCGAATTTTATAGAATTTTTATGTTCTATTGTATCATCTCTGTGCCCCGAACGAAACTCTCAATTCATTCTCACATTCGTAATTCCGTGGAACCAGCGAAACTCGTTAATCTTTCTGTTTTCTGGTCCACGTAATTCTGATATCGAACTCTCCATCTATCGCTATACATGCATACTCTGGAAGCGCTATACTGTCCCCTCCTCCGGATTCCCCCTTTTCACTGAATCTCTACCTCTCTTCCACTCACCCTCTGTGTCATCCTTGTTGCTGTGCTTATATTTTTCGCTGCATCATCCCACTCTGGCGCGCACTCTTTCTCTCACTCTTTTCCAATTATTTCCGTACTTTTCCTGGTAATTAATGTTACCCCTCTTTCATCTGTACGTTCACTATTCACTACCGATGGGCTATTTTACACATCCGTTGCTTCCTACCAATGAATAAAAACAACAACAGCGGAAAAATAGACACATGCACACAACATTGCTGAAGTATTTCACCGATGGATAAATTAATTTGACGAAATTATTAGTTAATTTGGAAATTCAGAATGATTGGAATAATTGTACCCAATGGTTGTATCAATTAAATTTAGATTGGATATTACACGAGTATTGAAAATAGAAATAAATATCCATTGCAATCCCACAGCTACTGTCGTTGAAGCGGTGAATATGTATTGCGAATTAGTTGCTCTTCACTATATATGTCTGCTGTAATAGAGTTCGTTACGGGAAATAATGCAAACAATTATTTCCGATATTCTGTCAAACTACACAGTATGAAAATTTCTAACCATTAAATACATGGAGTGAAATCAGATAAATGTCGGGATTTAACAGTCATTTGCCGCTTTATTATTTGAAAATTTATCTGGAAAATGGAGTGTAATCATGACTGCCTATGATTTTTTATGACATCATACCAACAATGAAAATAATTATATGTCAGTTTTTTTATTATAGATTGAATCAAAATTGGTCGATCAATTGTAGACACAATGCATGATCTTTGTCCTAAATGTTTATAATTGATCACAACTTCCAGTTGTTGCTCAATGTCTCAGATAATCGATTGTAACAAAAAAAAAAGGAACCAATACGATCCATCATGACTGCCAATCGCGCTGCTAATCATTAATCGCAAAACAATCCCATTGTATTTGATATGAACACATGCAAAACATGAGAACACAGCGACAGTTTCGGAATAACAGTGGATTCAACATCTCCTTTCCTACCTTTCCATCTTTCCATCTTTCCATTTTCATAATTTAACCCATCCACAATTACATTTCGTGCACAATTTAATTGTTGTCACTTCACGCATATCAAGTACTACGGATCGAACAGTTTTTGCCAATGTACAACGTCTGTATGAGTTTGTTGTATCCAAGTATAGAAACTTGTTATTGAATTTTTTATTTCCTGGTGAATCAATATTTTTTCACAGTTTAAATGACCTCCGTGAAATTGGCACCGCACTTTTGAGATATCACAATTCTGGCGGTGGTTCTGGGTTGTGCTAGGTTTGTTCTATATTATTCCAAAATATCGCGTTCGAAAAAAATTTAGTTCTCACAAATTTCGAGAAAATTGATTTAGATGACATTCCACTTTCAAAAAATCGGGAATTTTTGGGTTGTTTCAAGTTGTTCTAGGTTTTTTGCTGGTGTTACTAGTCTTATACTACGTGGTTTCAGTATATCTTGTTTGAAAAAATGTATTTTCCGAAAATTCTGAGAAAATTGATTCTTTGGCTGCCATCTCAATTTGGCTCTTCCAATATTAGTAAGAAAATTATCGAATTCATGCCTTTTTTGTTGGCTTATAAGCAGTGTTACCCTTTAAGATTAGTAGAAAATGATTAGATATAAAGTAAGAAACACAAAAAACACGCAGTATACTGAAACCACGTAGTATAAGACTAGAAACATCAAGAAAAAACCTACAACAACTTGAAACCACATCAAAATTCGCGATTTTTTGAAAGTGGGATGTCATCTACATCGTTAATTTGCTCAAAATTAAATTTTCACAACCCAGAATACCGGCAGAATCGCGGTATCTTTAAAGTGCGGTGCTAACTTCTTGGAGGTGAATTCTCGACTGAAACTTCCCGTAAATGGTGCATGCATCTTTTTCAGTCTAATTTATTTAGTGCCCAAATAGATCCACATGGAGGTCGAAATGATCTCACGCTTTCGCATCGCTATAAAAAAAAAGACACGTGCAGAAAAACATGTTACGCAAGCTGAACGCGTGATACCACTTCGTGTAATGCGTGTAGAGAAGAGTTTCAAGTTCGTGGCTTCGATATGCGGATATGCCGAGAAATGTTCAGTCTTGTAAGGGAACAAGAAACGCTTCATTTCTCTTTCCACTCTCCTTCACACTTTAGATACATAAATATGTGAAGTTTGTAAATACACGATGTATCCATAGAGAACAACACATATATATATGTATATATGTATCAACTCGGACTTCTGCAGACGCTGCCGTCCGCGTGACTTTGGAATTATATCCTCGACTTCGAACTAGCACTATACATAGAAATGGTTTTCGTTCCAGTCAAAATTGAAATTTATATTTGCCAACGTCCGGAAAGCGTTACTGCAGTGCTTCTCCAATCCGGCCAAATGTACTATTAAATTCAATTCTAGTTTTGGCTCACAATCTCTATGTGCTTAGATACTCTAGAGTAGGGATTTATTGTGAGAAGAAAAAAAATGATCACAAAATAGCATTATTTATATCTATTCAAAAAATTGAAATTCGCAATTTTCAAATTGGAAGTCAATGTCAATTGCACTTTGTACATAGAATTCGTATAAATTTCTACATGGACAGAATTCTTAACTTTAAGATTGTTGCCGACTAGGCATGAGATCATTTTGGGACCTCATAAATGGCACGAATTTGGGGAAGTGTAGCTAATATAAAAATGCAGTAAAATCCTGTCACTGTTTTGTGTGGACTTTTTTCAACAATTGCGTCCACGATATAGCCATAAATTAACGTAATTGGCCCAAAGTATTGAATAATCTATTTCTATCCTATACTAAATGATAAATATCAACATGAGTATTGAATATCCCGCTTCGAAGTCACAATAAATCTTTCATAATCTCCAATACAACGCTCGTATTCTCATACGAAACATACAAGTCCGTATAATTTCATCTTCTGGATTAGAAAGCTTCCCATTCAATGTTTATTTTTCCTTATCAAACATTTTCAATTCCCAACATTCCGTGTTTACAAACATGAAAAAAGAAGAACAAAGTATAGTGAATGCATCAGGTGCATACAGATGAAGTTTATCCAATATAAAACATGAAATTCAAAAGCCTGAAATGTCGTATATATACCGAAAGGTTGTGTATATTAATTTAGTCCCCGACAATACATGTTGAAGTTGAAATTCATACGCTGTCAGATGCAGCGCTCAGTTGGCTGAATAGAAAGACATTATGGATGTCATACGGGAGAGACATTTCTCTGTTGCTCTCTCGCTTCCTTCCGCTTACTCTCTCGCACTCGATATCACCCTCACTATTACTTCCACACTTTCTTACTCAGTCTCTTTCTACAGAATGAATGTTACCGTATGTGAAGCATACTCTCTTGCACGTGCAAGACGCGCTTTGGCACAGCTCAACGGTGAGAGCAGAAGCGAGTACGACAGACCTATCATACATCTACACATGGGCACTCACGAGCAAACTCACACATCACAGTCACATAACCACATATTTACATATGTGTACTGCTATCACTCTGTATTTGTGTGTGAGCAAGGGAGAAGAAGGGGGCAAGACATGGAATAAGGGGTAGTGCTCACGTTCTGGTGACGTGACATCCTATCTCGGAGACATGGGCTGCATATAACGATGAATTCTGAAACTCGGCCTCTCATGTCTGCTCTTGAAGGATTTTCAATTGCAAGTAAAAGCAAGCTTCCATTTTACTATACACATATACATTCATAGAATTATGTATGTATGTGAATATAAATTTATTTACATAGAAAAGTTTCAAAAATTCTACATTTTTTCAAGGTGAGATGATGAATAGAGTCGCCAGTGCATTCATTGTCACCAGATGCCATATGTATTTGTTCTCTGTTTTAAAGTCAAAGTATTCAATAAGAATTCGCGCATGCATATATAGATCAATGAGAAAACAAAAGAAAAAATTTATAAAAACAGTGAATGAAGACGTCGCTGGTGCTTTGATCGTATATGCCATATAAGTCACATAAAAATATATAAAGTTAGTTCTGAAGAAGGATTTACTGGTCGGAAGTGGGGATGATGGCGAATATGATGATGAGTTGCGCCAACAAAGTAAAAGAAGCGTGCGGGTGGGTGTATCATTCATAAAAGACCCACCCCCAAAGTCATTTTAATGAGGCACTTTACGATGTCGGCACAATGAAGTATATTTCTCGTTAAACGAACGTTAAGGGCGCGATGAAGTTATCATTCATTATGCTGTGTGCTTTGTCGTGTGCTTTTGATATGCAGTGAAAAGGAAATGATAAAGGAGAAAACAAAAGTAAGAATAGAAATGGAGCACTGTTGTGCGTTTTATTTTATTTTTTTCACTGCAGTCGAAGAATTCTCCATGGGAGTTCAGATAAAATTGGTACTATATGTTTTTGATGTGCGCAATAATGTATAATTATGATAAAACTACTATATATAGATAGTGCCGTAGAGCCTTTGTGATCACGTTGATCACATGAATATACATCTTTTATTCCTGGGTGCGCTTGTTAAATATCTATAATTGTTTTATATGCGAATTATCCTGCAATATTGATACTATAAATATGTGTGCCCTTAATATTGACGTTTGGAGCAGGTTTAGTTGTATCGCTCATTGAAGTTCATTCATTGTTTTCTGTGTAGTGCTCACTCACGTCAGTGCTACACAATTGAATGATGAACGAAAGCTTGTATTGAACTCAATACTTATTCATTCATATAAAATGATTTCACTGTTTTGCACGAAATTGCGATCAATAACAAATGAGCGTACATAACATTAGTTAGATTCTCCTTTTATCATCTTGCTCAAGACATTGTATGATCAAACCAAATTATAAGCACCTTCATACTGATACTCCTTTTCCAATTGGAATAATAATAATAACAATGAAATAAACACTGGATTCCTTTATTATGTTCATTGCTTTTGCATGTGTACCATCAGTCACTGCATAGATTTTTCAGTAGTCGTCTTATCCTATGAGAATGCAAGATGGATGACGCATCGACATGTAGCAACTACTATACATCCATATATCGTCACCTTTCTCTTTGTCTTTCCTTAAGCCAACCGTCATCCGTGTACTCCCATCTCAAGACATTTTTCGCCATACGTTCTGTATCACACGTATTCTCGTCATTTATCGTAAATAAAAAACTTCAAGTACTGATATATAGGCAGGGTCGTGGAGAAAAGTTCGCTTTTCATCCGATAAGAGAGACGACATGTCGGATACATATTTCATGTTGTGCCGGACTGGCGATATGCGTTTTAGCACTCTCATCTCCCTGTCGCTCATGCATTCTTATTGCAGATACGGTTCTGTATATATATATATATATATATATATATATATATGTGTATTCATCATCCTCCATGTAATCGTGTGCACGAGAGTAAATGCATGCAGTTGCTTTTTATCAAATGATGTATATGCTGATTTTCAATCTCAATTGTCCAAATAGAGAAATCGATGATTCATTTCCATGTACATCAACCCTCCGAAACCTTCCATCATTATACTCCACAATGCATTTCATTATTACCATGATACTTGTGTGTCATCAGTTATGATAATACAGATTGGTTTCTATTTTCTTACCAGCATGTATGGTAAAATGGTCGATATTATGATGATTGACTTTAAGGTATCGAATGTAGAAAAATGTCATTTAAAAGCTTCATGATATTCCTGATGTGCCCCCTTTCTATTAATTACAGTAGTGCCTGTATTGTTTTCCTGATAACAGACGTAACTTGGGAGCAAAGTTGTAAAATCGAAATGTTCATAATTCAACATTTTGGAAAGTTTCATCGGGAATAAATACACAGTATATAATATTCGATACATAATAATCAATCGTGTCACCATCTTGCTGAACACGGTGTTGCTCATTTTCCTCGATTCTGTCTGTTTATAGTGATACACAGTTAAAAATTTTACGTCATTTTTAACACCAATCTTGTGTAAAGAAATTTTAACACAAATTTTTGTGTTATTCTAACATAAACGTTTTATGTTAAAACAATAATATACTATAAATATTCTACAGGAGAACCTAAGATTTCTGACGCATCTAAATGTTAAATGTCCACACATCAAAATGTTAAAAAGTTATTTCCCCAAATTGAAGTGATCAAATGCATAACCTCAATAGTTATGGTTGAAAACCCATAAAGTTTTCAAATATCGACTATTTTTGTGTCAAAAAGGGGACTAGTTGATAATTCGTAAAAATATATACAAAAGTAATATTTTTTTTTGTTTGTTTTTTCATCGACAGCAATACATTCATTGAAATATACACTTAAATATTTGTTAATAATCAATTTTAATCAGATATACCACAACAAAGTGTTACTGGTGTTTGCAAGTAATGACACGGAGAAAGATGGCGTCGTATATCCCGCCAAAACATTTGGAGTCGCTAGCGAGAGCTGGGACGTCCTCACTCCACTTATTTCATATCAGTTTTTAACACAAAGTTGTGTAAAATCAACACAAATTAATGTTGATTCTATAGTAACACATTTAAAATGTCACTTTCATGCAAAATAACACTGTTTTGTGTTGATAAAAAATGAAATCTAAAGACACAATTGTATTGTGTTGAATTGACACTAAAAAGTGTTAATTATTAAACATCGAAATTTTTAATACAAGACTTTTTTGACGCAATAACGGAGAATTTTTTACTGTGTACGCTCATTTTTAGCATAACTGACAAAAGAGATGCTCATATTCATTTCTGAGCTATAGCTGATGATTGAATACAACTTTTTATTAAAATGAATTTGGATAAAATCTTACGTATCATGACTATATTGTAGAATGATTGAAATCATGTTGGAAGTCACCGAAATTTGCTTGAACTGGGTGGTATTGATACTTAATCATTTGAAATACAATCACTGGACCACTCAACTAGGCACTTCGCTGGTTGCCTAGATTGAGTATTGATATTCGATTTCTATTGGAATGGCAACCACCATAGGTAATATTACCGTAATATTATGTGGTCTTCGATCTCGAGCGAATAGAAATTCCTCAGCCTTATTCATCTTGCTATGTGAGTACTAGAATTTGTGAGATGATGTCTACGCTTCTTCCTTATCTTGGAGCAATATGTTACGCTTGTTCATGACGATAGTGAGCATTTTATGTGTTAGAAGTGCGAGGAGACAACACGGTAGTATCACTCAAGAGTTCATGTGGTGAAAAAAACACTATGGATGTGGTAACGATAGACACTATAATAACAATAATACAGTCAGGCTGCATGTGTATGGAAATGCGCGTCGGCTGCATTTTTATGCAAGTGTATAATACTGACCACGGCACACTTTGTACTATAGGTCAGTCGCAACAAAAAATCACGTGCGCTTATGCAGGAAAAAAATCAACAGACTATCACAAACAAATATAAATGAACACACACAACCACAGGTGGAAGCAGTCGGTCATACCGCCAATAGTCGATAGACTTTCAACGAAAAAAAAAAAAAAAACCGAAAAAACAAAAGAGATATTTCGTGTGCGCTAAATCATCCACATGGAGGTCACTGTAATACTCACGTCAATATCACTGGCCATATATTCTTCTTCACTTTATCGAGTGTCATTTACAAACGAATGAGAGTAATCACAGAATGAAACGAAGAGGAATCATTGATTTTTTCCTCCTCGTCTTGTCATTCGGTTGGTAAGTTATTTCCACTGCATATACATTTATACATTTGCAAAAAATCTATTTGATTTTTGCAAATATTTTACACAAAGCAGGTTGGTTGTCATTTAACTTCCAGCCGGATTAAAAGCACTCAACAAATTACATGATAATTGTGGAGGAGCGTACGACAAAAAGAAAGAGCTTTAATAAGCATATTCTTTATGTTTGTGGCTTGTGCCATTATCTTGATATCAACGTCTGAAGAATAGACATGGTTGTAACATGAAACGCAGCCTCCAATATAAAATATGATATCAAGAAATTTGATTATACAATTGAAATTGAGTGATATATTAATAACCGAGTTGAAAATATACTTGCCAATGCATTCCGATTGAATATTACACGGAAAATAAATTGTAGTAGTGGCAACAGCGACTGGAGTTCCATTTACCACAGGCTGTAGTATAACATGAGACAACTCCAAATTGGGGTTAG
>JAPYZF010000992.1:0-10510 GCA_030523045.1 Meteorus cinctellus
CCCTCTCCACAGTATATTCGTCTCATTCTTATATTGGTATTCTAGCAGATACGTGAAGTTTCACTTCTACTGTGTGTGGAGTCTTACACGCTATTTTTTAGGAATTCGTTTGTATGAAAATACCACTAATGGAGGTGCTACATTGCCGGCAGCATTAGCAACAAACAGGGTAGTTAAGTGTGACGTCGGGCGACGTTTTGAATAAATTGTCAAGAAATAATTCGAATGTTCCATTCGAATAAAATATATAATCAGAAAACGTGCGAATGCATGTTCGATGCGTTCGCACGTCAAATTATCAGTAAGTTTCGGGTTGAACCCGAAACAATGGGTTCGCCTCGCGTCGCACCACCCTTGGAATGTCCCTATAAGATATTAAAAAAATAAGAGTAGTGTATTGATAATGATGAAATTGGGAAGATGGAAATACTAGGTAAGGTGCTGAAAATGATAAAACAACCTGGATAGGATATGATTAGGTGTTTTTTTGGAGTACTCAGTGACGACTGCACAACGTGTTGATAATATTGGCAAAGATTGAACATAAAAAATGCGAATCTCTCTGGTGATGTAGCTATTGTACGATGATTTGATTCGCGCTGATGATGTGTTACTTGAAATGATTGCTACTAAAATATAATGAATGATAGGCTCAACACGAGGTATGATTTTCTCGACTGATATGGCACTAACGCACTTGGTCCCGGTTATCGCACGACAGAGAGAGAGTACAAAATGAGATGCCCATTTATAGGCATTTTGGAGCATCTTAATTGGTTGCGCAGGTCAGGTGTGCGCTAGTGCATGACCGTAGGGCCAAATTCGCACCTCGCAACAGCACACCTTGATCGGCTCATTGATTCTCAATAATTTTCAATGATCAACGTAGTGCTGCCACCTCATTGCACTCTATGAATTCTGAACAAGTAGGGATGTTGCCAAGTGGTAGCAATGAATAATTATTTTAGCTGATTAGTCAGTCGACGACAAACCACCAAACTATAATCACCGCGTTGCTCAAGTGCAGAAATTGTTTTAAATAAATAAAAAAGAAAAAAAGAGAGAAATAAATATAGTCTCAAGTTGTTTTTTTTGAAGTAATAGAAAAGTAAGAAATTGAAGTGAAACATAAAATTAAATAAAAGTGAAGTCTCCAAGTTCCGGAATCTACAAGGTGAGTTAATTTAATTTTGATCGATCATTGCATGTTTTGCTTTTTGAGAATTTATTTCAAATGTTTCGAAGTTTCGGTTCTCGCGCCAGTTGAATAATATATATATATATATCCAGTGACGACAGTGAAAAAGTGCGCGTAGCATATCTATATCGGGCGTGGCCGGCCGTCGGTTATCGTCGGCAGTTCGCAAATGTAAACGGCGATTATTTATCAATTTTCTTTGATCATTCATTAATTCGAGATATTTAATTCAATCCATAATACTTTGAAATTCGCGATTTAATTGTTATTTTTTAAATTTTTACTAGAGATTGTTACCGTGTCTTCGATAAATCGCGAGAGTTAAAATTAATCAATCAACTTTAAATCAGACAAATTACACGAGTAACTCTCAATTTCTCTATTTAATTTCAATTTTTCGTTTTTATCGGAAATTTAATTACTTCACCTCTTTTCTCAATCCCTAGCTATTATTCGGTGGAATAGGCATTAAACTGGGAAATCACACACTCGCGTCAATAATTATCCGACGTGACATAAGCAATCCTTGTCACTATTTTGAATGATGTTGTAGACTGATTTTTCACCTCTTTTGACAAATACTTTGTCACTTTTTGGAGCTAATATTCAGCAGAGATTTATTTCGAAGCTCCTCTTTCAGTTCAGAAAACCATTTTCTAATACTGAATTTAGAAATAGAAGCTCTGCATGACGTCAAATTTTGATCAATGCGCCGGGAAAGCTCTGGGTGACGATTTGAATATGAATTTAACCAGCTACGACCAGAAATATCTTCTGTAAAAGGATTTTCTCTCTCTAAGTTTATCACGAGAAGTTTAACGCTGTTGAGCCATGTGTTTTGGTCAATGGAAATCCATTTTCGCTCATCAGCATCATCCAAGAAACTAGGTGTTGTTCCTCGTCGCTCGTCAACAGTGTTGGTGTACCACCTTTTTTGATTTTCGGAGATGAATCTTTAACCTTATTATTCTATGTCGATCTTGGTATTTCGTATTTTTTAATGACAACTCTTATTGATTGTCCGCGTTTCACTTCTACAACTGCTACCTTTAGTTGAACATATGTATATTTTAATAGCTTGGGCTCCTTATTTTTTGGGTTTACCATACTTTCTGTTTAAAATGAAAAATTAATTGATAAACTTATTAAATTTTTCAAAATCAAATAACATAAAATTTGTGTTCAAAGAAATTGAATGATATTGAAAGAAAAATTAAATCTTTTGTGTACAAATATATATAAACTCAACACTGACAGCCATATGCTGGCTAATGATAAAAACAGAGACAATAATGTTATCTCTATGCGTGGCCACCCTATTTTTCATGTACACTAATTAAAAATCGCTGAATTTTCAAGTTTTTAAAAAATTTTTAGGTGTATTAATTACAATAACGAAAAAAAAAAATCAACTTTCATTGTTATTTTCAATACGAAATAAGTTATTTAAAATTACAGTATCCTTAACTTACCTAACAAGCAACCAACAAAAATCAGAATTCTCGATAAATTTTATTATCTTTCGTTGTAAAATAAAATTTTTACAATAATTCGGTGTATTTAAATGAAACTTTATAATTACAACTTTCTATTGATTAAACGCTCAACACGAGAAAATCGGCTCACAATTTATAATTATCATTTTTTCATAAGGCGTAAGTTGATGTCACAACTAACATTTTTCCGGGTCTCTAGTCGAGCAGATATCCTTAAAGCAAGCGGCTGCTGCTGCCTAACAGTTCTTTTTCATTTATTGTACTTTAACACTTATGTATGCAGTTGCCCTTTCAATTATAAATATAACCAAGCATTAAACTTAATAGTTGTGTATCAATTAGTAAACTAATACAACGGCCATCACTTCGTCCACCAATTTGGACGCCTTCTTCATCGCCATTATCTTCATCATCACCAGCCAATTACCACGGGAAAAAAATTAGACATCGTTTGGAAGGAATGTGTCGTGAGTCGCCCGCTGGTGCGATTGTATTATTTTATTCTTGCTTGTACGGAAATAAACGCTCGCGAATCATACGAACATTCCACTGTATTACTTTACATTTGTATCTGTTCGATCGTTGAATGTTCCATTTATTTATTTAATTTGCAGATTTCTCAGCCGTTGACTCATCAGCGAGAATCCTACCTATCCTCTTGCGCGATTAAATTGAGCATTGAATCATTTGTTATAATTATTGGAAGCAATTGTTAGAAAGAATTACAAGAAATAAAATATCGGTGAGCAGCTAGCGAGCGAGGGCAACGTACAATCGCCCCTGTTAAGCGAATAGCCGGAGTATATAGATATATATCTATTATATATTAGTATTACTCCATTAATATATTTTTCAGCGTTATAAAATAGATCAAGTACCCGGGTGTTTGGTTTATTCATATCATTCAACATAATTACCGGGGTGGCATCCCTAGCGCCTTTTAGCGCTCATCATTCAATTAATCAATTATTTATAACATTTCTCTTTGCCCGTAAAAAGGCCAAAAAAATAAATATTCGTTATTACAAATTTTACTTGAAAAACGAGCGTTATAACGTATGTTCCAGAAAATATTGTTCACAATTGATAGATAATATTGCCAGACACTTTCCGTCGGTGAAAATTCTCACCATACACTTGAAACCTCTCAAAAAAACATTGTAACTTCACTTATATTCCCAAACTTGATTTACATACATGATGTTAACGGATCTATTTTAGAACTTATTGTGAACAGCCAGACCAATCGAAGGGGCCAATCATCCCTCCAGACACGAAGTGTCTCTATAAGTATGAGTTGAGTGCAGTCGTGATAATAAGATAGTTTTATAACATAGCCTCATAAAATGTATGTTATCAATATTTCGTGGAAGTTTTTAGTAATAGTAAAGTAATGTTTTCAAGCTTAATTATAAATATAAATATCGAATAATTAAATTTGAACACATTTGAACTTGTAACAAAAATTATGGACTTACCGTTGTTGAGTTATGAAGAATGTTTTTTATTAGGTATATCCAGAAAATTTATGGTTTTCAATAACAACCAATTTGATAAAATAAGAGTTTATTTGCGTATTATGATAAGTAAAAAAAAAGAAAATTTATGAACAAATATTTCAAAATGATTCATGTGAATATTAATCATTATCCATTAGCAAGTGAGGTGTGATCTTTTTTTCTTGTTTTTTTCAATCTTCATTTTTATGATCATTGAAGTTTAATAATTCATCATCCATCCAATGTCGGTGTTAAATATCTTGGTCTGGTTATTTACGAAAAGTTTCGAAACAGTTCCCTAAATATCATACATAAAAATCAAGACTGAGAACGTAAGTAAAGTTGCAGTATTTTTTTGAGAGCTCTCAACAGTCTGTTGGAAGTTTTCGCCGGCGGAAAGTGTCTGGCAGTATTAATTATCAATTTTTAACAATATTTTCTGAAACATACGAAAAAATCAGTACTGAGAAATCAAGAACAGTGAGTACATTTTTTACCTGCCTTGAGCATCTGGTACCTGGCATCTGGTACCTGACAAACAGCTGCCGATCCAAGCTAGCAGGCATGCATACACTCCAAGTACATACTAACACTACTTTATCCCATACATTCATCTCTGAGAAAACAAGTGATATCTGAGAGGCCTGGGATCTTGCTCTGTATTCAGTGATCGACTCACGCAGTGAACTCAATCAATTCATCTTTAACGGCTTCAACTCAGTGTCAATATACTATTTTCGCTTCAATTGATTCATTGCATTCACTTATATTCAAATTGAATACCGTCCCCTAATATCTTTCGTACATATCAGTGAACACGATATGTTACTATTATTATCTTTATCTATACAGACATCTATATGTTTCATTTGCCTTTGATTTCTTGTGTAATTGTAAATAAATGTATTGTGAACATACCAATATAAATTAAGCGTCCTGAACAAAACACTAATTCCGGCTCACCTTCCGATGATTGTACATTTCAACAGAGATTGTTTTGGCCAACTTTGCTATGGATTTCCCATGTTCTTCAATATCAGTGTTCTTTGAAATCATTAGAAAGCACTTAAATTGAACGGGAAGCTACTCATTAACGAAACTATTTTGATATATTCGACGTTTCATCTAATTCTTATAAACAATAATTATATTAGTTCAAGAGCTCGAAGACATTTTTGGGTAGGTGTTTGTGGCATTCTAGAAATTTGTCATAAACCTCTTCCATAATATCCTGAAACAGAAATGCGGTCGTGGCTGGAGGGTAGCAGTCGTTTAAGAACCCCTAAGTTATCAAACATATAGAATTTTTTGTTGCAAAAAATTTCTTTGAGGCAATTTGTAATTTTTTTTTAAGTAAACTTAAATATTGAAAAATTACGAAATTAAACAAGCCAGGCCATTTGCGAGGGATTTTAACCCGGCAAGATGCTTGCAAAACTATTTTGCGAATAAATACGAAAAATATGTTTAAAGCAAGTTGAAATATTTACAGGGTATTATTTAGTATTAAAAATGAATATTCTAAGAAAGATAGTTCATTTTGATGAGATTTTCTACCAGGTGATCACTAAAATTAGGCATCAGTGTGAGTGAGAAGTGCTATTAGTCCACTGAAATGTCACATTTGACCTTGCATTTGTGAAAGTATGCAATTTTTTTTTTTTAGATGACTAGAGGGCCGTCATGAAAAGCTTAACTTGAAGTTTGTGGGGTCTCAACCCTTGCCCCCTGACCACCATATTGGGAAAGGGGCGAAAATGGCTTTTGCGCTATATCTCTTAAACTATCCATTGCACCAGAAATGTGTTGCAAATTTTTTGTTGCAAATTGAAGTATATATAACTTTGGTTCCACAATTTTCAGTCGTAGAACCAAAAATGATGGAGTTTTTGACAAAAAAAGAGAAAATTTTGGGAAGTTATTTTTTTATTGTTGTAACTTTTTTTTTGCAATTTTCCAAGAGAATGAGATGAGAGCAATTCGATAGAGGAGTTTCCAACGAACAATTTTTCAATAACGATTTCCGAATGTCATTTATTTGTAACTGTTTTATAGTGCTGCAAACGTGACATACTTTGTTTAGCTGAGAATTTCTACGAATACTCGGAACACCATTATAAATGAAATGTGAAAAGTCACCATTGATCCACCAATTACAAACAAATTTATTCGAGGTGAATGTTCGCAAGTGTGGGTTTTTCGCGTGCATTAAGCAAATAATAAGTTTTATCATTTAACTCACTCACTCACTCACTCACTCACTCCGAAACTATGCGTTCGATTATCTTGAAATTCGGCATGGGTACTTATTGTGTGATGTAGATGCTGACTAAGAATGAATTTTACAGAAATCCTATCCAAAATGTAATTTGCATTTGCCATCCAGGCACTACCCCCCCCCCCCCCCTTCCCTCTTTTTTCCGGAGAAACACCATTTAGACCCTATAATCAATCTATGCAACCTATGCAACTATCGTTCACACCCATCGATCGCAAGACTCACCCTCAACCAACTAACAAGGCCACTCACACCCACCAACGCTAAGCGAACATTGCTATGGTAACCGTTGCCATGGTAAACATTGTTATAATAACCGTCGCCATGGTTACCGTTGCTATAATAACGGTTGCCATGACAATGGTTGCTATGTTAACGGCCTCTTCGTAATTCATATTAAATTTATTGCTCGCAAAAATTAGAAGCGTAAAAAGTATCGCTATTGCTATCGCCTCTTCAGGAATTGCAGCTACTTTGATTGACGAGGGCAAAACGGCTCATCTTGATTTCAAATTTCCGCTCAACATGAATCATTCTTAAAATGCTCTTTGTAAAATCTCCAAGCAGAATGATGTGGTTCATGTTTTTAGAGAAGCAAAATTTATCGTACGGGATGAATACACTATGGCTCAGATAGATGGCATTGGGATTTTTAACTGAACCGTCATGGACGTGAAGAGTTGTAACCGAAGTATGGGTGGACTAACTGTGCTTTTGGCTGGTGACTTCAGATAAACTTTATCAGTTGTACCACGGGGAACACGTGCAGATGAAGTCAAAGCCTGTCGCAAATCATCAATTTTATCTCCTCATGTCGACGTTCTATATCTGAGAGTTAATATGTGCGTTCATCTGCAACATAACTTGAGAGAAGAAGAGTTCTCAAAGCTGCTCATTGATATACATGACGGAAAAATATCTAGAGAAGAAGGAAGAATTGATATCCTGGATAATCTTGAAGATATTGTTGAAGGCTTGATTATATTGACTGATAGAATAGACCCAAATCTCAATAAAATTGGTGTTCATTACGTCTCATGGTTGAAGAAAAGAGCTATGCTCACTCCAACAAACGACCCAGTCATCATTATCTTCTAGAGAAACTATCAACTAACCTCATGAAATATAAACCTGTCAATACAGTAACTGAACTAGACGATGCTATCCACAATCCTGTATACTTTTTGCATACACTGTACCCACTTGGAATAACACCTTCCCAAACTGTGTAATGTCACTAGACTTCAATGGAAAAATCTCTATGAAAATATTATCGAAGCTGTCATTTCAACAGGAAAATAATGCGAAAAAGTTGTATAAATCCCCAAAATCCCTCTAATTCTAAAGACTAGACTATTAAAGACTAGAGTAGACTATTATTTCAGATTCAAACGGCTTCATTATCCTGTTCGAGTTTGCTATGCCATGACTATCAATGGAGCGCATGGGCAGAGTGTAAAAATAGCCGGTGTTAATCTAAGAAGTGATTTTTTCCATGGACAGTTTTACGTAGCATGCTTAAGAGTCAGTAAATCGGATAGCTTGGTCATTCTACAGCCAGAAAAGAAAACGAAGAACGTTGTTTACAGAAAAGTTTTAAGTATGCGATTGTATCACTTTGATGATAATTTCAATAAAAAATAAATAACTATTGTGTATGCATGAATAAAAAAAAATTATTTTGATGTTTGAAATACCATTCTTCATTGAAAAAAAGATTCTTAATTTTGTATTAGTCCTTTTCTCACGGTTTGGTCCTACTGGGGACCCGCCATGTAAAATAATGGGAACACATCCTATCACACAGTACCTTGACGGTGAAGTGGAAATCTGTGGCAATGATTTTCATTGTTTATATCGGTACTTTACTTCAATAGATATTACCAAACATGAAAAGTCAAGATTGAAGACACAGGTATTTTTTAGCCATTAATCCATCCATTGAATCATTTGTTCAGTCAACCATTAATTCAGTCATTGGATGAGAATCAATTTTTGTATACACGAATTTAGTAACATAATGATTTTCTTTAGCCCATCGGTGTGGGCGGACACCGCTAATTTATATATATATCTTAATGCGAAATACTTACGCATACTATGAAGAACCCAACTTCTTCAAATCGTTGTAGCTCAAAAACAGTGACTCTTAGAAGCATAAAGTATTTCAAAAATTTTCATAGATAATTGTATGATCTATAATTTTTGTACGACCTATTTTTATGATGACACTCATAATTTGGCCAAAAAACGAAAAAATCCCACATTTGCGAACTTTGACCTTGAATAAATTTGTTTGCGATTGGTGGATCAATGAGAACCTTTCACATTTCATTCATAATGGTGTTCCGAATATTTGTACAAATTCTCAGCTTTATGCAAAATTATGTAACCTTGCATATCTAACTTGACCGGGCTAATAGTAATGCATTTTAGCGAGTAGAAACAAATTATTAGTAGATTCGAATTCTCAAATCATCTACATAGAAATTGTTTGTTGGAAGCTCCCTCATCGACTTGCCCTGATGTCATTTTTTTGGAAAATCACAAAAAAAAAGTTATCACAATAAAAAGAAAATTTGCTCCCAAAATGTTCTCTTTTTTCGTTAGCAATTTTGTTATTTTTGGTTCTACGGCTGAAAGTTATCGGCCCAACATTTTATACATTTCAGTTTGCAACTAAAAATGTTCTTACACATTTTTGGTGCGATGGATAGTTTAAGAGATATGGCGCAAAAGCCATTTTCACCCCTTTCCCAATATGGCGTCGGGGGACAAAGGTTGAGACCCCACAAGCTTTAAGTTGAGCTTTTTATGACCCCCCATAGACATCTAAAAAAAAAATAGCGTGCTCTCTTGATTTTCTTGATCATCTGGCAGGTAAGCAATCTCACCAAAATGAACTGTCTTTTACAGAATATTTATTTTTAATACCAAATGATACCCAGTAGAAATTTCAATTTGCCTCAAACACATTTTTTATATTTATTTGCAAAATTGTTTTGCAAGCATCTTGCAGGGTTAAAATCTCTTGCAAATGCTTACTTCAAAAAAAATTACAAGTTGCCTCAAAGATATTTTTTGCAACAAGAAATTTTATGTTTGATAATATAGGGGTTGTTAAATGACCCCTTCCCTTTAGCATGGTCTGCATTTCTGTATTACGATGCTATGGAAGAGGTATCTGATGAATTTTCAGAATGCCTCAAACACCTACCCAAAAATGACCACCGCTCTCCTGCTATATGCGGAATGTTTTCAATTTTTTTGATAGTGTTGATGTTTGATAATTCCGAAACGTTGAATTGCGTTAATTCCAGCAATTCATTCAATTTACTATAAATTTTCTTACAATTTAATATCCATTTACAAATGTGATATCGTATACATATCAACATTCTTTTTGGAATAGAATAAATTCAATTGAGAGTGAGAGTTAGTGCTCTTCAAAATTGGCGTCCCCATATTTACAATCGGAGCTATTTTAGTTTTTATCTGATCAGTATGAGAAGTTTAACTTGGCATTTTTGAACCTGAAAGTTTCAAAATGTCAATCTCTGATTTGGACAGTTCAATAGCAATTAGTATAGCCTTTCCGATTCTCGGATATGCATTTCTATGCACTAGAAAATATTTCTTATTCTACTTTTTTATACATGCATAAAAAAAAGATGTCCGTTGCATTCACAGACTTATAAGCTTCTCGGATGACGAAGTAAATTCGCCATTTCAACGGATTCACATTATTTTGAGATCTTATATCTCCCTGGAACAACAAAGCCAATCCATCCGATCACTTGAAAGCAAAGAATAGAATTTGATATGGTTATTACTGAACGCCTAGGTCTTCTGCGAGACCTTCTTGAATTTGAAGACAACACTAATAGTTGAAACATGACAATCGATAAAAAATGCAACTGCGAAAAATTAAAATGATAATGTATTAGTAGTAGGTTCATCATAACTAACAAAAAAAGAGGGGGGGGGGGGGGGGGGGGGGGGGTGTGGGTGGGTGTTGTTGTGTTTTAGATTTTTCTCT
>JAPYZF010000993.1:0-10082 GCA_030523045.1 Meteorus cinctellus
TTCCCCAAATTAGAAAAATCTTATGATAAACAAAATAACTTAATAAAATACTTTTAATGAATGAATAAACATACAAATATGTGTTATGGATAAAATAATTACTATTTTCCGCTTTTTGTTTGGGACCCCTCGGATGCCCCTACAAAATACGACCCTTCGCGCTAGAACTACCTTAAGGTGAACGACGAGTGGCTCGGTACGTTGATGCTGGCAGGCTTACCAGACGAATATAAGCCCATGATTATGGGGCTAGAAAGTTCAGGCATTAAAATTAGTGCAGATTTAGTTGAGTCTAAGCTTATTCAAGAGATTAAAACGTCAAATTCTGCCTCATTTTATGCAACTACTAGGAAGACAAAAAGTAGTAACCAGTCAGTAAAGCCAAAAGGGCCAAGGTGTTATAATTGTAATGAGCAAGGACACTTTGCCAAGTTTTGTAAACAGCCAAAAAAGTCAAAAGAAAGAAAAGCTCCAGTGAAGGTGAAAGCTCCAGTTTCGTAGCAACAGTTGATCGATGCAGTAGTGAAAAATGGCTAATAGACTCCGGTGCGTCCACTCATATGACAAGCAGAAATGATTGGTTGTATAATGTCACTGAGCCAATAGTACAAAGTGTGACAGCAGCAAATGGAGAACCACTAGCTGTAAAAGAAGTTGGATGTGTAGATATACATATAAATCAGGAAAATAAAATACAAGTTAAGAACGTACTGTATGTTCCTGGGTTAGCGGCAAACCTTCTTTCAGTCATCACTATAGTGAGGAGTGGTGGTAATGTCATATTTAGTGATAAGGGATGTGACATTCAGAATTCCAAAGGAGCAATTATATACTCTGCAGTATTGAAAAATAATCTGTATATTGTCAATACCTGTCAAGATGTGGTTCACTTAGCATCAAATGAAGCAAACTCTAATGATGCTTATTTATGGCATCTGCGAATGGGACATCTGAACATGTCAAATATAAAGAAATTGCAAGATTGTGTAGAAGGTGTGACTCTAAGTGACAATCATAATGTCATTTCCTGCACCACATGTTTTGAAGTCAAGCAAACCAAACTGCCATTAAGAAATGCAGGTTCAAGAGCCGAAATACCACTTGAACTGATACATTCCGATTTATGTGGCCCTATGGAGAATGTAACATATGGAGGGATGAAATATTTTATTACTTTCACAGATGATTACACGAGAATGGTCTCTGCTTACTTTCTTGAAGATAAAATGGCCGTGCTTGAAGTCTTTAAAGATTTTAAGGCTAAAGTGGAAAATGAATTTAACCATAAAATAAAGAAAATTCGAACAGATAATGGAAAAGAATATTGCAACTATAATACTGAAAATTTTTTATCCAGTCATGGTATCGTTCATCAGACATCCACTCCTCACACTCCACAACAAAACGGTCTGGCAGAAAGGATGAATAGAACATTGGTGGAACGTGCAAGATGCATGCTATTTCATGCCAATTTGCAGAAGAAGGTATGGGCTGTAGCTATAGCAACTGCTGCATACATCATTAACCGGTCCCCGACGAAGTCGCTTGGAGGTAAAACACCATATGAATTATGGAAAGGTAAAAAACCTAATTTATCACATCTGAAGATCTTTGGTTCTATCGCTATGGCACATATACTAAAAGAGAAACGCCTAAAGTGGGACAAGAAATCTCAGAAAATGATACTAATGGGCTATTGTGATAATACAAAGGGGTATCGTTTAATGAATCCTGTAACTCACAAAGTGATAAAAAGTAGAGATGTGGCTTTCATTGAAAAGTATAATGAGAATGTGAGTGTACCTATCCAATGTGATGTCAATGTCTCAGTCAAGGAGAGTCAGTCGCTCAGTAGCCAGCCCAGTTTACCTGTTAGAAGCAAAACTTGAGGAGAAACACACACTCAGGAGTCATTGCAAAGAGAGCCGAGTACAGATTTGAACAATAGTCAAGACTCAAGTGAATATGATACAGATGAAGGTGATCTAGATGAGACATGCCACCCGCCTCCACGTGCTAGACACAACAATGATGACAATGTCACTTTGAGGACACTTCGACCACGT
This sequence comes from Meteorus cinctellus, assembly GCA_030523045.1. NCBI lineage: Eukaryota > Metazoa > Arthropoda > Insecta > Hymenoptera > Braconidae > Meteorus > Meteorus cinctellus. Next base: position 2,067 of record JAPYZF010000993.1, read on the forward strand.
AATAGACACCAGAATGATAATGATGAGTCATATGTGTCTATTTACCGAATTTACTGATCCACAAACTGTTGACGAATCACTTTCATCACTGCGCGCCACTGAATGGAGGAAAGCCATGCATGAGGAATATGAATTGTTAATGAAAAATAATACATGGACTCCAATAGACCTTCCAGCTGGCAAAAGAGCTTTACCCTGCAAGTGGGTCTTTAAAACAAAAGCCGATCAAAGCGGTAACGTTGTACGCTATAAGGCAAGAGTTGTCATCAAAGGCTACGCTCAAAGAGAGGGCGTTGACTATGAAGAGATATTCTCACCAGTTATCAGGTATACAACGATCCGATATTTACTTGGATTAGCAGCCAAATATGGACTTCAAACAAGCCAGATGGATGCAGTATCAGTCTCTCTCCAGGGAGAAATTGACAAAGAAATATATATGCAACAGCCAGAACTGTATGAAGAAGGATCTCAAATTTGCAAGTTACATGAATCTATATATGGACTCAAGCAAGCCAGCAGATTGCGGAACACTAAACTGAAAAATGTTCTACATGAACTAGGAATGCAACAATCAGAAACGGACCCCTGTGTTTACTATGATGTTGACAAAAAGACTTTTGTAGCTGTTTGGGTCGACGATTTGATGTTGTTCACTGCTCAGGAGTCAACGAAAGAACTTTTAAAGAAAAATCTGAAGCAACATCTGGAAATAAAGGATATTGGGCCAGTAAATCAATGTGTCGGTCTACATATCATCCAGGATGGAGAAAAGGTGATAATAGATCAGGAAAAGTATATAAAAGAAATTTTGATGCGATTCAGAATATCGGATTGTAGACCAGTGAAGACTCCATTTGAAGTTGGTATGAAACTGAATGTAGAAAATCAGAGGAAAAGTTTGAGTGCCCCTATCAGCAAGCTATTGGCGCCTTGCTCTACGTAGCTCAAGGGACTCGACCAGATATTTCGTTTGCTGTAAACACATTGAGTAGATTCAACAAGAATCCTAGTTCTACACAATGGTCCGCAGTGAAAAGAATACTTAGATGTTTGTAAGGCACCAAAGATTTAAAACTAGTATATACCAAAGATGGTAATGAAGACATCACAGGGTATTGTCATGCGGACTGGGCAAGCGACGTGTGCGACCGAAAGTCGTGCACGGAGTATTCATTCATGTTACAGGGTGGTGCAATCTCATGACGGTCGCACAAGCAACAGACTGTCGCCCTGTCTACGGCCGAAGCGGAGTATATGGCGATGTCAGCCGCGGCACAGGAGGCGCAGTGGCTGCAGCAACTGCACGACGAGCTGGGCCAGCAGCTCAACAACCCACTTATCATCCATAGCGATAACCAGAGTGCAATAAAACTCACTGTCAACGATTGTTATTTACCTAGGTCGAAACATATCGACATACGTTATCATTTTTTGAAGAACCATGTTAATAATTTGCAATTAAAGTTCTTATATGTCAAGGCTGAAGAAATGATAGCTGATAATTTAACTAAGGGTACTACTAGTGATAAACATTATTATTGTATAACGAAAATGGGGTTGCGTTCTAAGGGAGGGTGTTAGGATAAAATGAAACGCAACCATTTTAGTTCTTTATTGAGCCGTATGTGGCAGCACTTCTTCTTCTGCTTCAAACTTTTCAACGTATTGTACTTTTGGCATTGTGTGCAAGTAAAGACAATAAGTAATTAATATTCGCTTTAATATCAAAACCACGTTAATTTCCTTCACTTTCCACTGAGAGATGGTAGTTAATCCACAAGTCCCCCTTGAAAACTCTCTTGGTATTCGAGATTTCAGTTGTATTAGCTTATCAGATATTCCTTTTATATTTTTTGGGAGCTAAACGGGCACCGAGTGTTCTGGTTAACCACATCTAAATGAATTTTGTCACTTCCTCGATACACACAGCGTGCATATAACACGGGTCAACACAAAATTTGACCTTAACATCAGAGTATGAAATTTCGATGAATTAGATGATAGTTAAACGAAAAAAAATCATGTGGCTTGAAAAAGTTTGCTTTTGTATCTAGAAGAACGTTTAAACGATATTTTGGTAAACTTGTGATTTTATTTTTATTTTATAAAAAAACGATACAAATGTAAATGTACATTATTTTTATTAATTTTAACTATCAAATTAGCTTACAAAAAAGTGGGAAATAATTTAAAAATGCACAGTATTACTTTTTCTCTTATACTTGTAAGTACTTTCTCTCAATAAACCCTAAATATAGTCTTCCATCATATTTTCATTGTATTGGCCTTGAAAACGTTGTTCGAAGTTCATGATATCTTGATGGAAATGTTCTCCTTGCTCTTCGGAGTACGCTCCCATGTTGTTTTTGAATTTATCTAAATGAGCATGCAGCATATGTACTTCTAAAGACATCCTGCAACCCATGGCTTTGAAATTTTTCAACATATTTTTAACTAGTTCTTCATAGTTTTCAGCTTTGTTATTTCCTAAAAATCCAGAGACTACTGCTTTGAAACTATTTCCACTTACTTTTTGAACTTTATTAAGCAAGTTTGGAAATTTTTCTTCAGCAAAGATTTGCCGAATTTGTGGACCAACAAAAACTTCAGCTTTAACCTTCGCCTCTGATAATTTTGGGGGAAATTTTTTTAAATATTCAAAAGCTTTCGATTTTTCATCCAGTTCCTTCACAAATTGTTGCATCAACCCTAGCTTGATATGCAAAGGCGGCATTAACACTTTTTGCGCTTCAACAATCGACTCAAATTTTACGTCCTCTTTTCCGACACAAAATTGTGTTCTTACAGGCCATGATCGTTTAGTATAATGTTGAGAATCCGCTCTGCTGTCCCATAAACACAAATAACACGGATATTTTGTATATCCACCCTGTAGTCCCATTAAAAATCCTACCATTTTGAAGTCTCCAATCAGCTGCCAGTTATATTCATGATACTTCACAGATTTTAGTAAGATTTTAACACTTTCGTAATTTTCTTTTAAATGTACAGAGTGAGCGATTGGAAGAGATGGAAATTCATTCCCGTTGTGTAACAAAACAGCTTTCAGGCTTTTTGTAGAGCTGTCAATAAATAAACGCCATTCACTAGGAACACAAGGAATCCCAATTTCTTCAAACATACCTTTTATGTCATTACAAAAACAAAGCCCATCTTCTTTCGTAAAAAATATTGAAAATATTTCATGCCGAGTTCGCTGGTCCGTGATATTGACATCAATCAGTAAATTCCACTGTTTTAAACGAGAACCCAAAAGCTCTGCTTTACTTTTTGGCAGATTTAAATCTCGTATCAAATCGTTAAAATCTTCTAAAAAAATAAAATAGTGTTTTGGTTGTTCAGGTGTAGGTAAAAATTCTTTATCTGACCCACTTCTATTGGAGCTGTAAGATGAGCTTTTTTGAGCCAATTTCATTGGAGATTCGGGTACTGGAAGTGTCGCGCTATGTACAACTGGAGCAGAAGAAGAATCAAGGTCCGGGTATTCAATAGATTTTGCATTTTTGCCACTACGTCTTTTACTTGGATTGACAATGCAAAAGTAGCAGTCATTAATATGGTCTTTTGGTTCTCGCCGAATTCTTGGTACTGCGAGTTTCATATACCTCTTCTCATCTCGATACCAACCTAAAATAAATGGAAATAAAAATTAATGTGTTTATAGTATTTTGTCATCGCTTGAAAATTACTCTACTTCCAAAGACCTTTTACAAGTACCACATGCGACATGCGGAGCCCATGGCTTGTTTTGGTTTCCAACAGGGAAGTTATAATAGGGTTCGTAGACTTTACAGAGAACATTGCATGCCTTTAATTCATATTTTATATCACGCACTTTAATAAATTGACCACATGCATAACAAAATGCATCAGCATCATGTTTACACTTTCTCGATAACATTTTAACATTTTCTAGGCTTGTACAAAACATCTGATTGTTATTTATCACTCAAGTGCCATCTAGAGGCACTGTGTGAATGTAAAAACCCCACTTTTATGTCGCGGTATTCTTGAAAGTATCAGAATTAATTAAAATGAAATTCGAATTAATTAAATTAATTAAATATTTAATTAATGAATTGATTAAAATTTGAAAGATCTCGCGGGAATGTCTTCGAGAGAGGTTTCACAACGAAACAATAAAAACAAAAAGGCGCACGCTGTAGATCGATTCATGCGTCGTCATTATACGTTACTTTGTTTATTACGCAACACCGATTTGAAACTATTCTTTACGTTCTTATCCTATCAATAATACTCACACAACACATGTGACGATAGAATTTTTCAATCACGCAATCTTTTGTTTTCATTTTCGCGTTTCTTTTTTTTTAAATTCAAGATTCAGTCAGTTCTAGGCTCTACTTTTCCAATTCACCGATTAATTAATTCTCACACATGCATTCAGAATGATCGGATGATTCGAGAGAATTTGTCTATATCATTTTTCGATATTTAGCTACGTTGAAATATTCAAAAGAATGAAATTAACCTTTTTAATCGTGGAAAGTCACGTCAGGGTCAAAACGCCGTGTGATTGTAGTTCCGGTGAATATATCGAGTGACGAACTTTGATTCACTAGCTTTTTATTGCTTGACGTTGTCGAAAACAATCTCGAGCTAAAAATATAATTATTCCATTGCAGAGGCAAGAGAAATATGTTTGTTAAAAGTATATTTTCAACAACATTGAGGCTAGAGTATCTTCGATAATTTGATACGCATCATGCCATGCCTTCAACAACGGAACTCAAATAATATCGATAACCTGACTAATGCGCAGTCACTATACGTTACCTTATTTATTACACTGTATCAATGATGTTCACACAACACATGTAACACGAAAGCCGGCCGGTAATTTCTTCCTGTAGCGGCACCACGTGGTCTCAATGCGTGGTCTCAACTCGTCCGAACTCGTAAAGTAAACAAGATGGCGCGCTGTTACCATAGAAACCGTTCGTATACTAACACGCACTTTCCATTAGTAAGATGTGCGCATGTATATTAGGGTGTCCGTTATTTACCAAATTGATTATTTCTCTCACGACGCCCCCTCAATTTTTAGCTTATTATCTAAAAAAAAATATCAAACCATTTTAAGCCCTTAATATTCGCAATAAACCTTGCCCCAAAGACGATTCATTTCCCATTTAAATTACATGGGAATTTGCCACTTTTTCGAAATAATTTTTTTTCTCGTGGTCTTGTTTTCTCGCAGTCATGACAATCACATATTTTCGTACAGAATTGAACGCTCTACAAAAAAGGTCTCTTATAATTTTTCTATAAAACTACTCCTTCAAAAGTTATTCACGGTTAAAGTTAACTACTCAGTAAATTCTTAAATTTTTGAACTTTTATGACAAAGTTATGATTATTTTTGTAAAATTTAATCTATTTCTGAGAAAATATACAATTTTAATGGTGTTCAGGTAGGGAATTAAGAAATTTCCAAGTCAAATAAAGTTTAAACCATTTAAGTGTACCTGATTTATTTTAATAATCATTCTTTAGTTGGATTTTGATATTTCTTTTTGTACTCGCTTACAATCTGAATTACATATTGTTTTCCATCTTCACATCTAGCTAAAATGTTAATGTATTCTTCAGACAATTGAACAGCCCTTTCTGTAGTATCATTAACTACTCTCAAATTTTTCACAATTTCTAAGCCTCTCACATATCCAGGATCCTTTAACCATTCCGTACTGTCTAACTGCAGAAAACTTGTATCAATATTAAACCGAGTAAAAAATTGTAAGGAATTCGAATTTATGAAATAATCAATGTTTTTATTTACAAACCATTTATAACCATTCTGATTAAAAATGAAGCGTTTAGAAATATCAAACTCTTCGTCATTACTTGCGTTTAAAGCCTCAACCATTTTCTGCCTGATAATAAGAGATATATTTTCGTTAAAAAATGATAAGGCCACTGCCTCAGAACTCAAGTACCATAAATGGTTTCGAAACTTTTCAAGAACTGCATGAGATAAGTTTTGATCGACTGTTCTACAGTTGTAAACAGTTTTGATGAATTCCAAATCTTGATTTGGTGCGGCTGCAGCTAACGGTGCAGAGTACCAATATGGAACATAAACAAAAACGATGAATAATGAAATTTCCTGCAGATTTTTTACCAATTCAGCGCTCAATTCAATACTATCTCGGAAAATATACATTTTTAAACTATAAATAGCTTTGGACATCCATCGAGCATGATGGAATGCCCCTGGATTATTAAACTTGATTTTCTCGACATCCATCGTGCATAAAAATATTTTGCTCAGTTGTAACAGTTCTTTATAATCATCACGAGGTAGAGTAGTATTCAAGAACTCATCGATTTTCGCATTTATGTCCGGTATTTTATCTCGCAACACTTTTTTCAGTCTGTTTTTTTGTATAGACTTATATTTTTTTTTGTCAATACAATCCCACTGACTTTGAAAATTTTTGAACAGAGCTACGTTAGGTCCAGTTGTGTTAGGAATTTTCGTCGAGTAAACGCAAGATAACACCAATTCATAGATATGATGCCTGCACGGAAGGTACAATAACTCAGTCTCAAGTTTACCTTCAAGAATCACAGCAGCACCTTTCCTGCAGCCCAAATTTGAATTTGTAGTGTCACAACAAAGTGCTTTGACAGCTGTATTTAACCCCCACTCGCAAATTGTATTATAAATCTCTTCAGCTTGAGTAGAACCATGTCCATCTGACAACGCAGGTACCCCAAGAAGTTTTTCTGATTCAAAAAAATGGACTATTTTTTTTCTCGATATCCCCTGTGAAATATATTCAAAGAGACAAAAAAAAAACGCCTGTAAAAATCAGAGCTCTCAATATTAATATTTAGAGGTCGTGCATCGCAAATTTCCATTTCCCATTTAAATAATATAGGAAATAGTTATTTTCGATACAGATGCCTGAAGTGAGGGATTTCGGTACGCTTGAATTTGCGACACGAGCTTAAGGTCATGGTGGATTCACAATGGGATCGAATGCATGAGTTATACAACCGAGCGAAGCGAGGTTGGATACATGCATGAGATCCCATTGTCAATCAACCGACAACTAGTAGTCATGATTTGGGTAGTGGTTTACTTTCACGGAATCAATCAACTACTGCCACAGAAACAACGTCTTGTAGTCAAAAATCGGTAATAATTTCGGACTTCGAAATTCCACCAAGCCAGCAGAAAATGCCTCCCAAAATTGATGTCATGACTCCTGATCTTGCATCTGCCCTCGATCGAGCAAATATCAGCAGTCGAAATGCTACATTTGTTTTAGCTGCAGCTTATCAAAGTGTTGGAGTAGATATTAAAACACTAAATTTAAGTTACAGTACAATTCGTTGAGGTCGTATTAGATATAGAAAAACTGTCGCAGAACAATTGAAGGATGAGTTTAAAACTGAAGATTGCTACACTGTTCATTGAGATGTTGAAATTCGAGCTGATTTGGTTGGGTCAGAGTGTGTGGATCGAATCGCAATCATATTATCTACTTCAAAAGTCAATCAACTTCTTGGTGTGCCAAAAATATCTGATGGAACTGCAGAAAGTCATTGTATAGCCGTATTAAACACGATGAATGAGTGGAATGTTGCTTCTGATGTCAAGGTAATGTGTTTCGACACTCCATCAGTTGATACTGGTACGGTTTATTTCGTTTTATTATATGAATCATTATTAAGCAATTAGTAATTAAAACTGTTTTCTAAATTACTAAACGAATTTTTCTTTTATGATGCGCAATATAACTATTGAAAAATTCCAATTGTTTGTGTTACGTACTGAACATCCCTTTTTCCTAATTCCTAAACGCATACAAAATCACACAAATTACAATAAATAAATAATCTTTGATTCAAGTGTTCAATAAATAAACATTCCATAGTCCATAAGATACGCCATATCCGGTCGAGCTAACGCTCGCCGATCAGATTTCTATAAAATATTAAAATAATGAAATTGTAGTC
>JAPYZF010000994.1:0-10069 GCA_030523045.1 Meteorus cinctellus
TTTACGTTCGAAAATAAGTATAATTCCACAAGAGCCATTCTTGTTTTCTGGGAGTCTCAGAAAAAATCTTGATCCATTCGGCGAATATGAAGATGATATCCTTTGGGCGGCATTAGAAGATGTTCAATTGAAAAAAATGGGATTGGAACTCTATATTAATGATGGTGGAACCAATTTGAGTGTTGGTGAACGCCAGTTAGTTTGTCTCGCTCGTGCTATTGTCAAGAGAAACAAAATTCTCGTCCTCGATGAAGCAACTGCGAATGTTGATTTACGTACCGATGAATTCATCCAAATAACCATCAGAGAGAAATTCTCGGAATGTACATTGATCACAATTGCGCATCGTCTAAACACTGTTATGGATAGCGATAGAATTCTGGTCATTAATGCCGGCAGTGTTGTGGTAAGATTATATTTTCTTCTCACCAAATGCTCCTCATTCTTTTTCATTCTCCCTAACTTTTTGTTATTCACAGGAATTCGACCATCCACACATCTTGCTTCAAAATGGAAGAGGCTACCTCTCAAGTATGGTGAAGAAGACAGGCAACGTTATGGCTGAAACATTGGCATCAATTGCTGAAGAAAACTATGAAAAACGCCATCAGCGTTCATTTGTTCCAAATTTCGATACTTTCAAAGGAAGCAATGATCACAAAAAAAATAGTTAGAACTGACATATAATCCATATGAACATTCCATCCAATAACTAAATTTATTGAAAATCGAAATAATTTATTTTTCCGACACTTCATCAAGATGGTAAAAGTTGTAGTGTGTTTTCTTTTCAACATATGAAATTGAGACACTGTAAGAACGAGCATCAAACATAAATATCCTCACGATGATTCTCCAAATTGAAATGGATAAGGCACCAATATCAATTTGGATTTCAAGTGGAATAAAATTACCATTTAATGCCAAATATTACACCATTTCTTGCTACAATAACGAAAATTGAACCGTTTGTATAACCATCTGTAAATCGATTAATGATTCTCCGAGTGGCAATGCCATTTTCAATTTTCAGCCCATATTTTGTCATGAATAACTTCGAGGAAAGATACAATCCTTACTTTAAACATATTGGAAGCACCTGGTATTTCTCATGTTCATCGAAAAATCTCCAGAATACTGTGAAGGAATGATTTAATAGAGAGTGTATTGAAAAGAGGCGTTCCAATGTCTAGCGTGTGTGAACGCGATACGAGAGACGATTGCATCATTGATAACACTGTGTTCGATCCAATATGTGTGACATTGCGCTCTTCATATAAGTAACCAAGACCATAGCAAAGCATGCGAGTGATAGACGGTTGATTCAATATTGGAAAGAGAAAGCGGATCTGATAGGGAGCGTTCAGCCATTTCGTATATCTGTGAACATGAATAGATTGATTTGGAACAAATCGAGTGAAAATTCAATTCGTAAGAAAATCAATGTTTTTAATCAAAAACATTATACTGTCTCAAACAAATGAAGAAAGTAATTGATATTAATAGTATTTCCAATATTTCTTCTTTAATTTGTAATAAGATGACAACTCTTTTCAATGTCACCCAACTAAATCTTTCCTAAACGTTATACGTAAACAATTAATACATTAGAATTACCTTTGTTGTCATGTTCCTACTAAAAATCTAAACCATTTGGGTTGAGGTATTAGAAAGTACAGGAAGTCATTTACACAAGTTCTTCATTTATCTTTCGTTCCTGATACATTTTGGAGCTCACGGTCTTCAAAGTAACATTTGTGTCACGTTTAAAGCATAATTCTGACCTGCCATGTGGTTGTGTGATTTAATATTTGAACGTTGTAAGCAACCCAACTGATTTTTGAATTCACTTGGGCCATGGTTGTTGTGAGACTCACAGCCAATAACGGAAAAAGGTCCTGAAATTCTTTAGAATAGGAATTGGCACACGTGAGAGAGTTGCCAAGTTCTGATTATTTTTCATTTTGAATGCAATTCGTTCATTGTTATAATGGGGAGTCATAATGAAAGTTGGATTGGACCAGAAATATTTCCTTTACTGATGAACGGAATATCGTTGATCATAAATTTTAAACAGACGAGAAAGAAGGATTTTGATGACAGTTCTGGAGGAATGAAATTATTTTATTACTGTTTTAGTATTTCATATTTATAATATAACTGACATTTATAGCAAAATATTCTGAACTGAGAGATATAAATGATATTATCAGAATAAGAATACGAAATTATTATTAATATATTCCTAAGAGCTATCTCTATATTGAAGCAGTAATATTTTATAAGTGAGTCATTTATTCCCAATCTCAGTTATGAAAGTCATCACCATCTTCACTGATATATTCTAAGTTCTATTGTACAATTTTCTTTTTCATTTCTCCTGTGATTGAATTATTGATTGGACACCAGACATGAAAGTGTCATACTGAAATTTCTTTTATCACAGACTCTTGTATTGTGAATATGATTAAATGAAATTACGTTTCATAAGTGATTTACTTTATAGCAAAATGGCATCAGGTGTCACTGATATTAATGAAAGAAAATTTAAAAACGTCAACATAATGTCGTATTATTTAAATTAATGACATTAAAATTTTTACAAAGACTTGAGATATTAAACAAAGTAGAAAAACAATTTGAACTCAATACGAAATTATTTACTTCATCAACATTTGTAAAAATACAAGAAAACATTCTAAAAATTTATCATTGAATGATTTGTGTTTGAATAATCATTCAATGTCATTGAAGAGATGAACAGTTGGTTCGCATAAAAAACGAGTTGAATGAGTTATGTTGCTAAAACAAGACAAATCGATATTCAATATTTACTATGGCAATAAAATTGTCAATAATTTATACCGACATATTCATTTCTTAAATTATATTCATCCATATGATGGAAATTTTACAATTATCTCAGAATAAATCCTGAAACTGTTTCATTCTCATATAGTCTACACGACAAATCGCATTTCGTTCTACTTCCAAAGTTTTTTCGTTTCATGTCGAAAACGTGTCTGGGAACTGTCACGAATGTGTCTCAATGAAGTAGTATCCGGCTTTTTGTATTAGGAATTCATGCGTGCGGTGAAACTAATCGCGTTTGATGTTGCGCGCCAAGCAGATGGGTGAGCATCCGGTAGTATAATTGTGTATCTATTGACTGATCGCTAAAATGCTCTTGGATTATTCTGTTCCCCTGATACCAATACAGTAATTTGTGTCCAAAAGTTATCCATATTCGGACAAATAAATGATACGGACGCAGTTATACACCATCTTATCATCAAGAGAGTATGTAGTGAATAGAGTTCAATCAAAATATCATTTATCATATAATGTTTACAAAATTTACAGATTGGCATGTCTAATTTTAAGATTTTATACTTTTCGAAATTGTTTATTTAGGGTGTTTATGTTTTCAGGTCAATAGTGATGACCTAGGCCAATTCGATTGTTTGAATTGAATATCCCTAAAAAAACGTTTCCGAAAATTTATTAATATTGAAAACAAATTTATAAATAATATTTTCACTTGTTAATTTACGCACGACATTGTGAGAATCAGTTTTATTTTTGCTGAATTTTTTTAGATGTGATTGAGCGAAGGACAATATTGTCACAATGAAACTACTCTATTAACCTAAACAAAAATTTGGTCATGTTTGACAAGTGTATCATCAACTATGACCTCTGTAGATTCTCACCAATATTCTCTACCTAACAATACTAACGCATCAGCGTATATTTCCTTCTTTTGTATGTGCTCCTGATACAAAAAGTCGGTTATTACTCCGCACAAACATGGCTCTACGATTTTAGTACGCTGAAGTGTGAATATCGACCATGTCAATACCTCGAATTTGTCAGTGATTGGTCATAAATATTTCCACTTCAATATATTATTAATTAAAGTTGTTTTTTTTTTGTTTTTTCGTAACATAATTTCTCAGATTTTCTCACAAATTCTTCATATTTCAAACTTTGACATCTAAATTTCGTAGATATGTCAATGAATAAGAAATTCGAATTTCAAAATGAGAAATTATCCAAAAAAATATACAAAAAGTCAAATTAGAAATAACAATCTCAACATAAATTGTTAATTCTACAAAATGTGAATGGAAAAAATGTTAAGAATAATTTTTTTTTTCAATTGTAACTTTGATTATATCACATTCTGCAATTAAATTCTACTCAGTAACTTACAAAATTAAAAATATCAATCACAAAAGATAACAATTTCGTGTAGAATTTGATTGTCCTATCAAAAATGATAAGAAATAAAAAAAAATACAAAAAAATATGAAGAAATCCACACAAAATTTTTTGATTAAAGGCAGAATAATTCCATTAAATCCAGCGTTATTTTTTCATTTTTAACAACGGCACGTGGGCATGCAAAAGGAAATTGACAATGAAAAAAAAAACGAGTCAACAAAAATTCTTCTCATTTCGCACATTCCCCGAATATGTGAAACACGATGGACTATATATGAGTGATGTCATCAAGACAAATAATTAATTGTGTAAATAAATAAAATATAGACTGTATGTTTGAAATGGAGTACACGTATATACACCATACTGTGGCGAGACGACGTCGACGCGAGATATTAATTAATTAATTTGAATTTCGCAATAGGGGAGAGAAACGCATATGAGAGTTGAGGATGACGTGGAAGGAGAGGTAAATTAGAATTTGTCGTTGCTGTATGAAAATGAGAGTGAGTGGGAATGCGAGGTAAAGGGGGATGTTAATAGTGAGGGGTGGGTGGATGGTGGGACAGTGCGTACTGGATTACGTGTATCGCTGAAAGGGGTTTAATAATGGACGCGATGTGTTATTCTCTTCCATTCTCATATGTATATCCACCAAAATTACCTTATAGTTAATGAATAATGTCTGAAATGATGTCAGAATAGTTGATGAAATGCTGCTAAATTGAGAAAGGATACAATTCTGTGTGTTTGCTTTACATTTTTATATTCTTTATTGAAAACTTTGATGTGTGATAATACATTATTTGATATTATTTATTTATAAAATATTATTTTGAGGTACTTTTCGATAGTTAATTTTTAATTTTTAAATATGAATGGATAAATTAATTTTTATCGTTATATCTTTTGATTTATTTTTATTATATTGTTTATTAACAAGAAAAAGAGATTTTGTTAATTGTTGAATAAATCTTGTTATGAATGATTTCGAATTTGTTATATTTAGACTTAAGAGTTTTTCACATTACATTTACACTGCAAAGTTTAATTATACTTTATTATAAATAAATAAATCAAGATTTTTATTTCATTTTTTTTTGTTTCTATCAATGAAATATAATTTATCGATATATGAATATATTTGTGCAAATTGGATGATCTACTTGTAATGCTCAGTTACACAATGAATATCTGGAATTAAATTTAATAACTTAAAAAAATAGTAGAAAAATGTTAATTCTAATAATTGAATACAGATGGTTAACATAATAATATTTACTAAACACGACAATGAAAAATTCACGAAGTGTATTGTAATTTGTAGAATAAAAAAAATACGAAACAACTTTGATTTATAAAAACATAATGAAAAATATGGTTTTTATAGAATTTTATTCAATATCAGAATGAAAAATGCGATGCAATAAGATATGACTTTGACAATTTTTTTTGTAAATATCGAATAATAGATTTCGATTTTTATTTTTGTGAAAATATAAATAAGTGAATGAATCAAACACTCCAATAACGAACTATATATACATTAATTCTGTCATTTCATTCATTCGTACAGTTTTTTTTTATCTTTGTTACATTACTTTTGTACAGTACAAGATATCGATATATACGAATATATATAGGAAATGATTTATACGATTCAATACTCATATATACTAACACTATTTTTTTTCCTCGCATTGCTCGTGGATTGGAAAAATAAAATCGAACCATTTCGTCTCTAGAGAAAACGCGTGTGGTCGATTTGTATTTATGTGCACACAGATAAAGAAACATTTATGAATGTTATTCGCAAAGTTTTTGTTCGTTTCGTTTATATGTCCCAACATCTTTTTTTTTTGGGTCTTTGTATTGGATAAATTTAAAAAAAAGAAACAAAATTCGTTATTCATTCTATGGGTAAAAGCACAGTTGCAAAGAAAAATGTTATAGGTAGGCAATAGGTTTAAAAAGAAAATAAAAGTAATGCAATATTTTTATTCAATGTGGTAAAACTGAAACTGTTGTAAACATGTACATACACATATATAAACAGACACACTTGTGCAGTTGTCTATGTATATTTATCACTGTGTGACCACGTTGAGCTTTCGTCGGTTCTCCCCCAACTGCGGTTGAGACTGTGGTTTTGTCTCAAGAATTTATTATGCGGCAGGCTGACCACGCGGGTACGTTTACCACTGGTTCCTTCAGTAAAGTTCATACAGTTATTGAAAGGGTGTTTCATGTTCGTAGTGTTGGAGTTAAAGAGGCAGTGAAATCAAATATTCAAAGTTTCAACCACTATTTTATATTCACTGAATTGAAGAAAAATATCTTTGGAATAGTTGAAACCACAAAGAGGGAAATTTAAAATAAATCCCAATTTATGATATTATATTTTGTGAATTAAAATTTATTCATTCAAACAAAAAAATATTTATCATTGAAGAGTTATTGATTATTTTCACATAAAAGAATGTAATTTTAATTTATTTTTCAATTGTAAATTAATTTTGAGAAATTTTCTGAGTGTCGTAGAGATTATAATTTAATTATACGAAAAATAATTTTGGAAAATCTTTCAAAGTTTATCAGTAAATTCTGCAAAAAGTTTTCATGTAGACATGAAAAAGTCATAAATATAAATATTTATCAATTGAAATGCACAATAATTTTGAATTTCACATCGAAATCATTTATATCTACAAAAATTATTTAAAATTCGAAAATGTCTTGATGAAACATTTAAGATAAAACATTGAATCACAGAAATTAAAAATGAAACCAAATTATAATTTCTAAACCAGGAACGATTTCACTGAATGATGAACATCATAACCTAACATTTATCTTGTCTTATGTTACTCATGACAAAACTGAAATGATGTCCAGCTATTCAGGTAAGAGATTGAATTATTCCTGCTCTAATCTGTTATCTTCTTTTTTAAAAACCTTACAAATAAATCAATTTCAATTTCCAGCAATTGTTTCGTATGTCATTACCAGACTAGTTCTTAACCAGTTAGATAGTCATCATCAGTTGGAGTTTTCTTGAATGTTGATAACTCCATAGATGTTACTATTGAATGTTACTGCATAATCCATTTTTGCTACATGTTAAGTTTGACTGGCAAGGGCAAACGACACGATGAATATCAGTCACATTCAATTGAGTACCATCTGGATAAGTCAACTGTCCAGTAAAAAGAGATGCAGAATTACAAAGGTCATTCAATTGTCCTAGAGGTTGACATTTTGGGATACTGTATCGCATTGGAGTCGAAGTGCAACAATGACCAGGATCACATTCACTGTCTGATGTACAGTATTCACCCAGCCATGATGGTACAGATGCAGTTGCACTGGCAATGCCAACAAGTAATACCAATGCCAAAGTGAAAATGTATCTCATCGCCATTATGACTGACGTTTTTCAACCTGGAATGATAAAATAGCTATTTAAATATCATAAAATACAGCAATATAAAGGTGAGGATATTTTATTTATGTTGAATCAACACATTTTTTGGATTCTATATTGAACAATTCCATTGTTATAATGATTCAACGTTTCATGGCTATTAAATATAATTAGTTTAGATTATTACAGAGGACTGATGTAAAAGATTGGAGAAATTTGATGAAGTTCTTCATAAGCTATTTATCAATACACAAATTATATTGCTGAATATTTAATTCATTTTTTGAAATTCTGAATCAAAATTGAGCTTTTATACTGTTTGATCATCACCAATTTATGGTGACAGTATTATCGATATTTTTAATTGAGTTTATGGTGTTAATTTTCATGGGTAAATTTACGATGAAGAAGAATCAAGACGAGAGTACCAATACAACACTAGTTATAATTATTCAAGTAATTATATCACCTTAGTATTTTGAAAATTAAAGTTTAATACGAATTGATGTACTTTGTTATTATTCTTCAGCATTTTCTTTGTTCATGTTTAATCTCATTGTTAACTTTATAACTTAAATTTAATTCATCACATTTTTTTATGTAATATATCGAATAAAAATTAAAAATGTTAGTATAAAATAACAAATCTCACCTCAAAATAATTGAAATTACAACACTGAAAAATCTTCCGTATGTGGATGATCACAGAACACATTGGATTGTGTCTTTTCTGTGTCGACGTGGTTTATAAAGCAATCTTGGGCTTGATTTGTTACTGTTGTTCATTCACTACGCATGCGCATACAGAATAATGACATTTTGGTTATCACCGTACAAAAATACACCACATTTTTTTCTCATTGTAATCTCTAATTTTATGTTGGTACGATTATAGACTAAATTCAGGTCATCCATGTCCAATTACAACATGCCCGCACGAAAAAAAATTATGTGTAAAAATTTAATTCTAAATTATATATTTAATATGTGACATTATATAATAAATATATATTTGGGCATATTGACATTTTTTACACTTGTAAATATTGAAACAAAAATGATGAGCAATTTCAGCCACTAATTTATTTACCTATTTAAGAATTAATTATCCGATATATTTTCTGTATAGAAATTTTTCGTGCGGGTATTGTTAATTATTCATACAATCTCTGTTACGTAGTTTAATTTGTTGAATGCACTAGTTTTATTTTTTTCTTTCTTTGTAGAACCTTAAAATAATGTATGAAGTAAGTTTATCACTGACACGAAAAAAGTAGAATAAATCGTTGACGTAGATTATTTATATTTGCATGTGAAGTAATTGTAAAAGTAGATCCTCCATCAGGTGTTTTATTGTTTCTCTTGGACTTAGATTGGAAAAAGAGAATGGTTTATGAAATTAGTACGAAGAAAGTAATTGAGTGTAGATTAAAAATATACACATGATGATAAACGAGAAGAAATAATTAAAATGAACGAGATAAAAATTTTATGTGGGCGTTGACTTCTAGCTGAATTTCTCTTCAGCAAATATGTAAATATAAAAATATAACTGATTTGTCTGGTTATTGGAACCTTCTCGGATGAAGGAAAATCAAATTTCAATAACGAGTTGAATTTAAATAGCAGTAAAATTTGTTTTGAATTAAATTGGAGTTATTTTGGCCAATTTACAGACAAATCCAAATTTTCTGAGTCATGAAAAATAATAAATCAGTGTAAAATTTAGTTATTAAAGTTAATCTTCGATTCTCAAACACAAGAAATTATTGATTGTTGTTCTCACGTTTTAATTATTTTTGTTAATTGTCACCTGATCTTAAAATTGTCAAACATGCCATGTTAGTAATAAAATAAATTATAAATTGTTCATCGTTTCATTGTTATCATAAAGACGATATCGTTTATTTCGGTTAGTTTCATTATTGATTGTGGACAACATTCATTGACACAAGGCCATTTCAATTAAAAAAAAATGATATCCAATAAAAATTAGTTTGAGAACTGTCGCATTAAATAAATGTTTTAGAGTATTTATTATTGATCGATGATAATACCTCAAATGATTTGTTTTGATTGCGGAATTTCCCCTGCTTTTATTTTTAAATTCCTAATTATGTAATAAATATTAAATATCCTCCATAAATTCTTTAACACATCTGAATGTCATAATCAAAGATTGTTTGTACAATCCATCAGTTTATCTTCTCCCAAACTAATTTTGAATTTTTCCGTCGACTAATTCACTAACAAAATGTACCCTGTTAAAAATTTTTGTAAAATTACAAACTATTTACAAAACAATTTTGAGTAAAATTGCATATCAATATGTGGCAATGCAAAATTAGAATACAATTTGTGTAATTTGCTTAGACGTGTAGAGAAATCTAATAAGAAAAGTTTTGATTTTACAAACTC
>JAPYZF010000995.1:0-13360 GCA_030523045.1 Meteorus cinctellus
AAATGGATACTTGGCCCTCCGAACCTATGGTTTCTACTTCTGGTGCGTTAAGATTCACTTTCACTGGTGTCACAGATCCTATGACACCTGAACAATCAACTATGTAGTTTTGGGTCGTCATCAATTCAGAATTTTCGTCTATACCGAATTGAACTATAGTTGACTTGTTTCTGAGTTCTTCATATGAGATTTGATATTGATCTAAATCTGTAACGTTTTTAACGATGGTTTTATTTTCCCAATTCACATAAGAAAAAATTGGGAATTTGTCAGAATTGCTCATATATATCTCCAAAAATCCCTCTCGACAGCTGACAGCCTCCATTTCATCTATAAAAACTGAACGATATTTCACATGAGTGAATCATGTTAGCTGAAATGGACAAATCAAAATTTTGTGAATATATAAAATTGTGGGACAATCGTGTCCTAGATCTAACCTGGCTCCAAAAGATCAGCGAATGAACCACAGAAGGATACGATGACGATGAACACTGTTAATATCAATATTATCGGCGGTTTCGTCATTATGCTGCGAGATTATTCTTTCAGGGGAATTGATCTGTTCGTAAACTCAGTAAAACTGTTAATACTAATTCGAAGCATCCGTCTATTTATATATAGGTCGCGAACACAATAAAATTCCAGTAAATTCGTACGAATTGTTTTGACACGTACAAATGACGTGCTCTATCATGGAGGAGCATATTGACGACGGAATTATTATCTCTATAAACATCGAATTTTTTCACTATATTTTGTTATACACAACGAGATCGTACCATGTTCTGTTCAATACATTTGCTAACTTCCATCGTAGCATCTCCTTCATTTCTAATATATATACATATATATGGTCTTTCCTTTGGCTAATGTTCTCAGCATGACGTCATGAATTATAAACATAATAAAAATGGTATGATTCTGCAACTTAAAACTTAAAATTATCTACGGAGTAATAGTCAATTGAATGTTGTCATTTTCGATTGGAAAAGCATTCATTGGCATTGAATCTACAATGGATAATTCTGACATTTTTTTCTGCAATAAACGCTTCGAGTTAGTTGACGTGAGTTTTCACAGCGGATGAAATTCTCAATCTTGATCAGAATAGAAGAAAATTGCAATTTTCCAAATCATCCCATTCGTCAAGAGAGTATTATGAAAATCCGAGATTATATATCAGGAGCATCTGTAGAGATTGTGGAAGTTGAATGTGATAAAACATTTAGATGTGTTTACGACTTTCGATATTATATACGAAGAACGCGATAACGAATTCCATGCAACTCCACGGACCGCTTGAGCAACTGTAGCAGGTATAAATAATATTTTCAAACAATTATTCCAAAACACATTATCGTCAGGAAAATTGATTTCCTATCATGAAATGGTATAAAAGTATCACGTACATTCTTTTTGCTGTTGTCGAGAAGTGTAGTGATATGAACTGGACGGACATGCTTTCAGCGATTAGATAATTTTAGTGACAATATCATGAAAACTTCCAGGTTTCTCTCCAGATTTCCTTGTTTTTTTTTTTTTCGTTTTCTTTCATCATCATAAATTGTTCATGTAGGCATATTGTTTGTTTATGTCTTTCAACTCAGTTAGATTTTGCAACGTGAATTCCGGAAAATATTTCAAAATTTCTGCGACTGCCAGAAATAGTTTTGACACATGTGTTGTAATAAATCTTCTAATACTCATGCAAGATTTATTGTATTGCAGACTTATGCTTTTATTTATATTGAGGCTGTTATAGACATTCATTTATTACAAAATCTCGCAGGGTCGCCTTAGAGTGACCTGATGATTTTTGCTGTCGTTTTCGGTTGCCTGAGATTTCCAAGTGCGCCGAGAAAAGATTTTCCCCGGAAGGAGGCAGATTATTTGCCTTCGTATATCTGCGTATAAGGTGGGTCCAATGGAATATTCCCGACAAACCATTGGCACATTTTCGTCCACTCAATTTCTCAAGCAATGAGGACTTGAATCCTAACTAATGACACAAAAGAATAAATATAAACATCAATGGAATCACTGCATTGTCTTAAAAATCGTTTTGACTATAAGCATATCGGCCAAAACAACTCGAAGGAATTAATGCTGACATAAATAATCCTAGATAAATCTTACTCATCATGGTGTAAGTACGAGCCAATTTTGCTTCGGAGTTATTCATGTCAGAGTTATTTTTGTTTATTCTTGTTCGCATTATTGCTGCAAAAGTTTTGTTGACACGAGTTATTGTGGACAGTTACTCTTGAAAGTAGATAACAATGCTTTTTGATCGTTCGATTCTTCGGTTGAGAACAAATTATTAGGGAATATTTATATCAATAATATTCAAATAAACAATTGATCAAACATGCATAATTCCCAGATTCGATTACTGTTCGAATAGTGCAATTGTCTCAGCGACGTTGCGCTTGAAATTGGCGAAATGAAATAACGAAATTTAGTAGCCTCCAGAAGATGGAACCACATGATATCTCTCGATCCAGAGGGTTTTCTAGTGAGTAACTATAGTAAATTTCTCGAGAAACAACATGCAACGCCGCGTTATGGCTTTTATGGTAAATGCGCAGACTTTTGAAATGATTTGCGAATTTCTCAAATACCTATGCATAAATGGTAGTAACGCAGGAACGTATTCGTAGATGAATTAAATTCTCCCGGAAGAGGAGTCTTGATACATCTTCCTATTTACACTTTCATTCCATTCATCAATCCAGGAAGTGGCTCTCAAGGAATTCAGTACATGAAATAAATAACACAACTTTTCATGAGTCAATTGTTTTACTAATGTTCATTAATAAACATTTCATATAGATTATTTCAATTTATTATAATTTTTAATACCTGTTGTCGCAATTGTAGTTATTTCTTTAAGTTGTTATTTACACTATTCAGTATAAAATGCGAGTTCGAGATTAAATCACACCACTATGGTAATATTGTTTTTTTATTTCCCATATTTATTTTTTTTTCTCCCCGCTTTTCTTTAATCTTTTTTTTTTCTTTTCATACCTTTTTTCCATTCAATTACTTTATTTATATCAATTTTTGGTTTTTCCCCTTTTTTTTTCTCATATCATCTTTCATTTTTTCATCATTTGGACACTATCTGTCATCGGTTAATAATTATCAATGCTTGTACTCAGGAAAATGCGTAGGGGACAATAGGGCAGTATTTTCATTATCACTAATGTTGTTGGTATTTAATTCAATCGGGTGAATATCATTATTTATGTTACAATCTAGACTAATTTTATCGTCTAGAGGGCATTTGTTTATATTAGGCATGTGATTCACATCGATACCACGTATTTCGGGGCATTTTAATTTCATCTGTTGTTGGGATTGAGCATTTACGACCTCGCCATTGTGATCGTGACCGTTGTTAATATGGGTCGGGGATGGATAGTAGCCGCGGTGTTTTAATGGCAGTTGTTCCACCGATTGTTGCTGCTGCTGTTGCACTGTTAGACCTGATAAAGACGATGTTGGTGGCGGCGGTGGTGGTGGTGGTGGTGGTGTTGGTGATGGCAACGGTGGCGGCTGCTGCGGTGGTCCATGTTGTACTCCTTCCTCACTCGTCCACCGGGCTAATTGTTGTTGAGCTTGAATAAATGCATCACTAGAAAATAACAAGACTATGCCAGCCCGAGTATTTGGATCGTTAACAAACACACGGATGCTATAGTGCGCTGCATGCAAGAAACTGATAAGACTCAAATGTAAGTTGATCCAACAGCAATAATCAATAATAAAATATATTTATCCATACTTGTATATAAAAAATGCAGATGAGCATTTGCAAAAATTAGTTGAAAATCAGCGCGATGATAAACTATTAAAGCTCACGTGCTTTTGCCACTTCTACATATTACTATGAGCGACCAAGGCTCGTTTATATAAAATTCAATGAAATAAAAATAGTTTTTATATATATTTTCGAATGATGAGGGACGAGGAGACTTTTTGTACGTATTTCACTCAATAGTTGTTTCATTAATTCTTTTTCTCTTATCTGTTATACTAGTCCGATTTTTGTTTTCTTTTATTCTTTGCTCATTGATTGATTAACTTTTTTTTTTGTTTTGTGGTAATTAGCGCGGATACCTTTCGCTATCGGGCGTTTCGCCCCTAGTGTTTGAGCCTCTGTCAGGATCGGCAGTTTCATAGATTCCCTCCTCCTCGTGCATTGGGTGAGAATGTTGATGCGAATGTTGATGTGTGCCGTACGGGCTTCGCGATGTAGGCTGACGATACCGACCATAGACAAATCTGTGATCATCGTCGCGAGCGCGGCTGCACCTTCTGCTTCTACGCAATCGAGGACAATCGTAATATATCATAATGTAACCAAAAAACAAAAAATAAAAATAATTTTGTCTATACTTTCGTATGAAGCTGGTGTTTCATTTTTTGTGTCCCCTTTCTTTTCATTATCACTTGTCATTCATTTAAATTTTCTTTTACCGAGTGGGAGGGACGTGATTGTTTACGATAAGCAAAAATAATTTATCAACAAATTAGAATGGAACAAAAATATTACTCAAACGCGTCTAATAAGCGACATGAATTTCAAATAAAAAATGAATAAATCAATCGAATCAATGAAAATTAATTGTTAAGTTAAATTAAATCATTTCAAAATTGATGAAAGCCAGGCGGCCAATATATATATCCATATATATATATATAAAGATTCCAAAGACTTTTATTGGAGTTTTATGTTCCATTTTAGAGATGTAATTGTCAATTTATCGTGATACGTGTAATAGAAAATTCAAGGGTATTGTTTTTTTTTTCTGTTTTTTTTCGGCTAGACTCACCCTTGGGATGATTCACTACAGACGGATGAGTCTATTCTGTAGGGACGATCACCCTCACCCTCAGAAATTCGCATGTCCTCTGAGCCATTGGGACTTTGATGACGGGCGGAGTGTACCTCGAGTTGACGTATTATGTCCTCAAGGGTGCGAATGCGAATGGGTCCACAAGGTGGCAAAACATCCTCCTCGTCATCATCATCTTGGTTGTCGATGTTGTCTTGACCATTATCAGTCGGTACTTTGTGGTAGGCATCAGGGTATGCACAATCAGTTAACGATTTTCTTAATACTTCGTCATCCATCAAATTTCCTGAGCCTGATGGTGTACCAGACATACCACGATGTGTTGCTGCATTCCTCAGAGCTTCCATTATTTCTCCATGATAGCCATTTAATGTATTTAATGTCCTCTGCATTTCCACCATTGCACCATCACCTGTGTCCATTGGTTATTATCAAAAATTTCAAGAATGATTCAATGAATTTTATTTGACTTTCGTTCATTATCTTATCTATTCTTTTCACGCATCTCAACATCCGAATTTAATGCACACCCCTCTTTCATGTGGCAACCTTGACTGGGGGTAGGTTTCTTTACCTTAAAGATTATTTCTACTTAGGGACGATAATGGATAGAGATTCAGCCTCCTCAAAACATTCTTCACTTGTCTACAGTGGAATTTCATGGTATTAATTTATTTTGATTCTTTTTTCTTTTGGAACGTTGATTGATAATTTATCCTGCTGTTATAGAAGGTCGACTTCTCATTCAAAGTGATAGATGAAAACTAATCTCACGCCTTGCCCATTGATTTTTGAATATGCATGTTCATATAACTTGTTACTGAACTTTTAACTTGAGTAAAATCAATTTGACCTTTTTTTTTAATCAATTTATATTGAGAATGGAGAGTTCATTTGTTTTGTGGAAGGTCAGGACATTTATTAAGGCGAATGAATTGCATGTTATCACGGAATAAAATGAAATTGGAACTTATTTTTCAAATTATAGTATCATAAAATTTCTTCTTTTTTTTTCTTTATTTCTACTTTCGTGAATTATATCATTCTCTTTGTTCAAAACTGTGGCATATCTAAATCGTATGGGATGATCAATTTCAACACAAGTACTGCATCCATAACAAGTTGAAATTGTTAATGTATGGCTTCATTAATTGTTTTTTTTTTTTCTGTGCACAAATAAAATTATAGTAAGTGTGCCAGAGATATGATATTTTTTTTTTCAGATGCATCTGTGTAATAAAAATAATATAAATTGGGGTTCAAGGCTGATTACCACAATAAAAAACGAAAAGATTGCATGGATTAATTTAAATTTTGCAATAGAACTTTTTTTTGTGCGAATTTGTGTTTCCTGTTCGCAATTACATTTTATGGAAATGAAGTCTAAATCCAACTTATCACGCCACCGCAGAAATTAATGAGTTGATAAACATCTAGAGTAGGTGATAAAAAATGAAGCCAAAAAATCAATCTGACACACACAATAATTGGCTATTTTTATCACCTCATTTATATAGGGACAGAGAAAGATTTAATTCAACTTCCACAAGTCAAAAACTTATGAAATGAAGATATTTTCGATTCTCCTGAACGAGTATTCACACATCAACCTCGTAATCCGTTTCTAATTATTTGTGATTCAATGAGAAATTAAACGAGGATTTAATTTCCGAATTTAGATTAAATACACAAATAGAGGGATGTGCATTCCCGTCTTAGACAATTTATTGATATTTGTTGTATGATTGAATGTGGATTTCGTTTTTTTTTTATTCTTTGGTTTCGATTCAGTTCCGAGAGTAAGAATTTCTTTAATTTTCGTTCTTCGGTATCTTTTTTGACTATGGACTATTCCAGGCATTACAATACCGTAACCACCGTGTTTCTTTAAAATTCCCTTCTCAGGCAACTTTGTCAGACTGTTCGGTGGGAGATCAATGAAAGAGACAACCTCCTCGGCGCCCGTACCTCCATCCTCGTCATCCACACCCATCCTCTTCATCGGCAGTTTGAGTTCCCTAATGAAGACGAAACGAGTTAGAAAGAAAGAAAAAAAATTGATAAGTAATGAAGCAATTTTCTTCGCTTATACAATTATCATCAAGGAATAACTATCGCCATGCAGATGCACATTTGGCGAATGTGAAAATAAGTGAATAAATAGATAAAAGCTTTCTTTCCATTCTCAAACTTTCCAATTCCAATTTCTCTTCACTACCCTTCTCCCTCTATCTCCCCCTCTTGTTCGCTCTTTATATCACTTTTTTTTTTCACCTTACATTTATTTTCCCAGAGCTTCCGCATTCTTTTTGTTTTTTTTACACCCCATTCTTAACTTTGCAACTTTAAAGTTAGTGTACAGAAGGAAAGAACGAGAGTGGAAGAAAGCTGGTGGTCTCGTTGGTTTTTCCCGAGGCCGTTTGAAAGATGAATAATAGAGCGCGGCGGCCCACTCTTTTTCCACCTAGTGGTTCTGGCTTGTTTTATATATTCTTTTTTTGTGCCATAGTGACGACCGAAGACAGTGGGGAACTTGAAGAAGAACACAAGTGTGAGAGAAAGAAAGAGAAAGTAAGAGAAGAAAATGTGGGAGTAAGAGGGGAGAAAGATTCTATTGTGGATATTGTTTCAATTTATTCTTTCTCGTCAATTATTTTTAACAAACTTTTGATGAATGGTACTCACTTGACTCGTGTCCCATCCGTACCAACATTTCCTCCGGATTGAAACACCACACGTTGACCATCACAGCTGTATGTGTGCGTGTGTGTATATATGTTTAAGTAGCGGATGAGAAAAGGAAAGAATCAAATTATCAATTGTAGTATAAAAGTATTTTATGGGCAATTAAATTAAATATAATTGTTTATATTGATGATCAGTGTTGGGCATCTTTACAATTTAGGTGTGCTAACATAGATAAATTGGTAAAATTATGTTGAATATTTTTATAATTATTTACGATAAATAACGTAGAAGATATTGATATGTCATTGCTGATTGAAAAATCGTTAGATTTATTGCGATAGTTCTGTATAAACTTGAAATCATTTGATGATAAAAATCAATTGACCTTTTCAAGTATATTTTCATTCAACTTTTCTATTTATATGTTAAGTTTTGCGTTGACTTTTCTGGTGTTGTCAATTTTCATTCTCATTTTTAAACTCAAATATTGAAAAAATTAAAACTCGTCCATATTTCTATTCACGAACTGTTATAACTTTGTGATCACTGTAGCGTGTGCACAATTGCTCATATTCTACAGTTTCGTATGCCAATTCGAAATCAGGCTGATGATGTTAAGGAAGATATTAAAAAAAAACTAGATAAACATTCAGCTTGATCAGGAATATAAAATCGTGACATCTATAACGTTGCCTTACGAAGTGTAAATAATTTCTGGATGAATAATAATTAAAACTTTGTATTTATTCGTAATAAATGGTGAGGAATGTCAGAAAGTGAAGCCATTTTAATTTTCTAAGTTAATTTTTCTTGTCCTATAGCATAATTATATTATTTATGCAATATTATATCATTATGATGGCAGTTATGAACATTTGTTTCTGTTCAGGATATTTCACATCAATTTGACAATATTTATTTTTTTTTATTTTTTTTTTTTTTTTCTTATAGAGTATGAGAATTGATGGATTGAACACAATTCACACATCGTTGAATCTCGGCATCTTGGATTGAAATATGTACGTAATGATAATAGATTTTATCAACAGAATGATAAAAGTTTATAGAAAGGTGGAAAAAAAGATGAGAGAAAATATTGGACTCTTCCATCCAAGTTGTTTATAGTAATGGTAGAAACGTTAAACCAATTGTTAACAATGTGCCAGTGAACGAGGCGACTGTGAATGCTCACTCTACTTCTCACTAATGAATTGAGAAACAATAAATTACAGCTACTATATTTCACTCAGTCGGATGTTAATTGTAGCTGGAATAAATCTTTTCAAAGCAACTACAACAAATATCGCCAATTCACAATTGAATTATGGAATCAATTCATTCAACTCTCTATTCAAATGTTCTGTACAAATAACAGAGCGATTGTATACGGGGAAAACATTTTAGAGTACACTCAGAGTTACTCTGATTTGAAGAGAGGAACAAACAAATCCGGAAGAAAATAACCTGAATATTTCACGCGATATAAAATTGAATAAAATTGGAAAAATTTAGTTTTCTTGAATTTACTTGTTGAAGTGTTACTGCGCTGCAGGATATGATGATATGAATATCATAATTTTCTCTGTTTCTCTCAATAATTTAAAGCTTTTGATTGTTTTCATAAAATTTGGTATACTACGATGAGAATGGCAATTTTATTACATTGATTTAAGTCAATACACCGATATAGTACATTACCAATGAGTGTTAGTGATAATTTTTGGCTTGAATTTTCTCTACTTTATTTGTCACCTCCACTTATTTGAAAATTACAAAATTTATACGAAAATTTTCCCGAGTAATTGAGTATCTCATGATAAATAATTACTTTAATAATGTACATTGTAACAAAATTTTTAATTGTTCAATCATTTCCTTGTTCATATTACTCGAATGAAAAAAAAAAAATACAAGAAAAGAAAATAAACATGAGACATAATTAACCTTTTTATTCGCAATTTTAGTTAAATGCCCAACACTGCATAAATGTGAAAACATAAAATGATTTTTCTCACCTGTATGTCGGCATTGCGTCAAATGAAAGGATTTTATTGACATTATCAAGCGCAGCATTCACTGGATGATGACTGGTTGATGATTCGCTGTATGTTTTCTGGGTTGGCTTTTTTGTGTATGGCGGATCGTATTTCTGGACAGTGCTCTTACGTCTGTGAACGTAATTAAAGTAATCAATTACAAACGACTATTCATATATTCCTAATAATTATTTGTTGGTATTGGCGTTATTATCAAGTATTTCATCCATATCATTCTCTTATCTTTTTTTTTTTCGTTTCAACAGCGGATTTATATTTATATTTATATTAATATAGATTTATTTATAAAGAAAAAATGCACAGGACGATAAAGCTGCATGCACGCTAATATTGTTATTTCTCTTCATGAATATTTTCTTGTTTTAAGTATTGAGAGTTTATGTATTTTTATTCACTTTTTTTGTTCTTTTTTTTTTTTTTTAAAAAAAAAAAAAAAAAAAAAAAAAAAAAAAAAAAAGAACTAACTAAATGAACTGAAATGAGAATCACATTTTTTGTCTGTGATTGTAAAAATATAATATTCATGTGGGTAATAGTGCATCTGGGCTACGATTATTTATTTTATTTATTTAGTTGTTTTTCTATTCCATTTTGATATGACGATATTTTGTAATGGAAAATATACACTAAGTATTTATATGTACAACAACTATATTTTATATTAATGTTTATATGTATTTGTATGCAATGATTGCATTCATGGCTCTTTGGCTATCGGGGCTACCATCTAATCATAGATCTCACATGCGTTAGTAACATAAACAGTCAACCAGTCAAATGGTACACCCGCAGCTGGCCTGATTCTCTCTATTATTTTTTTTATCTTTTTTTTTTGTTATCACTCTGCTCAACTATACACATTTTCTACATTTTTTTATTTACTTATTTTTTCATCATTTCTTCCCCCTCCCAATTTCCTGTACACACTCGCTCAAAAGAGCAATTGTTATGTTTTTTTTTTATTTTTTCACTTTTTTTGGCCTGTGGGCATTTTTTTATCCACAATATCGTCATGGCCCATCACCGCACAGTACCCAATAAACTGAAAAATTGAGAAAGGAATAAATTATAGAAATGATGAAATTTTCAAAGTGGGAGAAAAAAATAAAAAATATTTTCAAATTTTGTATTTTCACGTGGAAAGTATGGATGGGATTTTACGTTTTTTCATTCTTCCATATTTGTTTCAAAGTTGGTCGAATAATTTCTCACCGTGAGGCATTGGAGTTGATACAACATAGAGAACTCTGTTTGTTCTTATCATTCCTGAATTTACTTTGGTAACAATGTTACAGCCGTGACGGGATTGTTATATGTATAGATAGATGGAGAGGGTTGACAAAAGTTAAATGGAGAGAAGACATACCCGAGTTTTGGAAGTCGACGAAAGTCGAAATGCGAAGAATATGAATGATATACTCACGCATATATATTTATATACATGTAAAGGAAAATGATAAAGTTGGTTTGTAGATTGATGAGATAATTTTTTTAGTTCAAGCGATGTTGAAGCTCGTTTCATTATGTAAACTTTTCAACAAAAGTGCGCATACACCTTGCGGGGATAAATGGGAACAATTAGAATAATAATAATAGTTATCATTGTTATCATCTTCATCATTATTATTAGTATAATAATATTCTTGGTGAAAAGATAATGAAAAAAGTGAAGAGAAAAGAAAAGAAAACAGAAGAGACAATAACTTGGTTGAAAAACTTTCATTCGCATGTTAACTGTACAAGTTGCTGACGTAAAACAAGATAATTTAATTTGGGTATTTTTATATGTAAAATATTTCTTCTATTTTCACGCGTAACTGTGACAATTATTTTTATTTCAATTTCGTTAAGTTGAAATTAAGATGAAGATCATTTTATTATCACCATTTGATATATTTTCTCCTCTTATAAATCGACTTTTTTGGATGAAGTAGATAAATATGATATTCAATATAATTCATTTTGATTTCTTTTTCTTTATGTTCAGGAAAAAATACTTGTTCAGTAATTTTTATTCCTAAATGTGTATCTCTTCCCATTTTTTTTTCCACAATTTTTACGTCACAATCTGCTGGACTCAAACGAAATTCCGTCACGGCTTCATTGATTTTACTAGTTTTTCGTTGCTCTTATTTTCTGCGGCTTCTCATGGCTCAATATGCGCTTGCGCGATCGAAAACCAGAAGAGTTTTTCTTACTTTTCTCCCTCTCTTCACTTACCCACAACTTTTTTTTCATAAAAAAAGTAGTCTATTTTTATCTTTTTTTTTTTATGTTTCCCATTCTTATTTTTTTTTCTTATTTCCTTTTTTGGATTCCAACTCTGTATCACCCCGCCCATTGCGTCTACATGCGCGAAAAAATATAAATTCAAAAGGTAATGTAAACTCAAGTCGAAGAGAAATATATGTGAATAAACCTCCCTCTAGTCATCCGCAAGCATCAATGTTTCGGGAGAAGAGATGAAAATAAAGAAAAAAATTTACAAACTCAAAGAGATGAGAATAAAAGAAAAACCGAAAAAAAAAACACGATATAAATGAAAGTCAAGAGAAAATGGAAAAGACCCCATATAGATGTGTATATGACTGTTTTGAGTGTGAATATAATTACGAGGAAAAAATAAAAAAATGAAAAAACAAAATAATGACAAATAAAAAATAAAAAAGAAACATCGAAAGAATCGGAAAAAAAAAAGAAAAAAGAGGTGTAGTAATTTAATGTTTGAATGAAAATATGCTACATATATTCATATATATATATATAAATATATATTGAAAATATACATAGATTAACTATGAAATATGCGATCGTGTTAAAACATGGAAATGTTGTAGCGGTGAAATTAATTATCAGTTAATATGGCCCCGAAGCGCTCGTAATTATTGCGGTGATTAATTAAATAGGCTACCCGCCCAATTGAATCAGGAAATAATTTGAATATCCAGAGGCAAAAAACAAAATACACATTTATATACATACACATATAGATGAATATGTATATAAATGTACTGATGTTTGTGTTTGTGTAATATAGAAAAAAAAAGAATTTTCTTTTCCTCTTTTCATTTTCATTTATGTGTACTGTCAGTATATTGGAATTATTGAATCGACGTAATGTCGAGTTGTAACATAAATAATCCATCTATTCATCTGTTTATAATATCAGCATCATTAACTTATTTGATTAAAATTTTTTTGTATACAATAAAAAATTCGTGCAGAGGTGCCGACTCAGGTGTGTGCAAATAAAGCCTGTCAATAATTCAACACAAATAATAATAATAAAATAAATAAATTAAGATGTAAAATAATTATTTAATAATATATTTATATATATATTGATATATTGTATATATATATTTAAATATATATATATATATTATAGTTAAAAATAAGCGCAAGCGAATAAGGAGCAACCAGAAGCGCGTAAATGTACGTTTGCGCGGGCGCGTCTGCACTGTTCATCGATTTGGTCTTCATATATACACTACACAGTGTATGTGGGTGTGTTAAAGCCAAGTGAATGTACATATATATTGTACCAAAGAAAAAAAAAAAGCGGCATGAAAACAACCATGACATTAAACACACTTCAATATTTATGTACGTAAAAGTGCGAGTCTTTATTTTTTTCGTCATGTCGTTATTGCGCAAAAAAATTTGGAGCCATCTAATTTGTATAGTAGAAAAATGATAATAATAACGAAGGGTGGGAGGGGGGGGGGGGGGGGGGGGAAAAAGAGG
>JAPYZF010000996.1:0-10031 GCA_030523045.1 Meteorus cinctellus
GCCTATGTTCACGCTGTTCTTTACTCTCCCATGAGTATAATAATAGGTAGAGTGGATAAAAATGGAAAATTCCCGACCCAGGCATAATTGATGGTGACTATACACTGAATTTAATCATAATACTCATGTAAGCTGCAAGCGACACTCCACCACTCATGACGTCATCATAGAATGGATATTCGAATTGTAATTGATATTTCAAATTAGTTATGCACAAATAACAGTGATTTTGTGAGAAAAACTGAGATATGAAGAAAAGCTTTGTATTTCTAATTGTATGTATCTAATTAAATTTTAATCAAAAAATTGAATTAATTTCGGATTCTGATGGAAAAATTTGATAAAAAATAATAGTATTCATTCATTGCACTCTACGATTAGAATTTCACGCCACTAATTACGGCGTATGATATATATGACATTTTGATGAATGGCGGCCATCTCATCTAATGCCACTACTGATTGTTTCCATACCGCATGAGAGACATACACAGATCTACATGCATATGGATATAGGAAACTACCGCAATACGAACAACAATAAACAACTGGGAGAGTCGTTGGTAATAGTTTCCAGTGCACCGTTGTGCGATCATCAAAAGTGGTCGAAGTGATTACGCAGGTGTTTCCTATAAGATTGTTATGCAATAGTTCATATGTGAGTACATACGTAAGATAATCAGCATTTATGAAATGTTTGCCTCCATAATGCCTACAGAACAATAAATAACGATTAAAAATGTAGATTTTCGCAGTTTTGATGCGCGACGCGGTCAAGAAACATCAAAATGTTCGAAAAAAAAACCGATTGTTCCCAGAACTTAACCTCCCAACGCAGCTATATATAATCGTTCATTATTGATACCTAGGATACCTAGTATGAATTGGAATCTATAATAACGAAAACATTGGTTATGTTCAAACTAGCTCAACTATGCTCAACGTTTCTCAACAGTGTTCAACGTCACTAAACGTTGAGAAGCGTTCACCAAAATTCATGCGTTGCGACCGTCCCCAGATATTTGAATTTCACTCAACGCTTTTAAACGTTGCCCAACAGTACTTAGCGTTGAGTTAGTCCAAACAAATTTGGTGTGTTTAGACCAACTCAACGTTGAGCATCGCAAGATAACTCAACACAAGTGGTGGCCGATCAACAGAGTTCAAATCGGCTAATTAGCATTGAAAGAAATTTTGATTATATTTCTATTTTTGTGAATGTATGAATCAAGAATAGGGAATTATTCTGAAAATTTTGCTGAATAAATCAATGAATAACAATAAAAATGGGTATCTGAACTACCGAGGAGGGCGCACACTCTATTTCAATCTTCATATAAATAATTATCAATTCAAAAATATATGACCCCATAGATAATATCGGTAACTGAGATGGTAGCAAGATTCAAACGTAGCTTCGGTTCGTATGATGAATTACCTATAGAATTATCCACTTTTTTCATACATAGGGGAGCGCGGGGTCGACCCGATCACCTAAGAGAGAAACCTTCAAAGTTATTGCAATTGTCCATCTAAAATAACAAAAAGAGTAATATATTATTTTTAGAATCTTGAGACCCAAATGCGTATATTTAAAAGAATACAGATATTTGATGAACTGAAAAAATAGTACATTTGACTGGGGTGACCCAACGAGTTGGGTCATCCCGGTCATTAGGCGGGTCATCTGACTTGGTTACTGCTGACTTTGAATAAAGAATGGACAAATTTGAGCAGTATTATTTATATTTAACCAAATTTTAATTTTTTTTTTTTCAAATTCACCTTTACAACTACAATAAATGATGAAATTAATAAACAATGTTTAAATGTTATTTTTTTTTCTTTATTTGGGGTTTTTTATCAGCGTTGTCGGTCCAATCAATTGGATTCTTTCGTTTTCCAGTATTTTTTTTGGGTTTTTCTACTAATTTACTTGATTTCGAAATTTTTTTGGAATCGCTATCAGACAATTTAATTTTTTTTTTGCCTCTGGTAGGTCTTTCTGCTTCTTGTAATGATTTTTAATCTCCATTTTATCTTTTTTTTCTTTCAATTGTTCTTTCATAAAAGAATCAGAAAGAACAATTGATTTTTGTTTTTGTCGGTTGCTTTTTTTTGGTACTGGTCCTGTTTGAGATTTATTCCTGTCATCTTCACAATTCAAAGTATCTTCAATTAATAATTCTTCATGATATTCATTTGTAAATAAGCCAAGTGATGATACATTTTCATTATTTGACTCTGAGAAAATTCGGACCAATTCAACTAGAATAACAAAGTTGAGAATATCTCCATCAATTCTATGGAAACAAGAAGGTTTGTTTATAAGGTCGAGATTTTCGTTGGTTGATAATAGCACAGCAGGAATATCTAAAATATGAATAACTTCTGATCGACTAGCTTCGAAATTCTGAACTGAATTATTTTCAAGAGATGAAATTGGAGTTAATGAATCTGTCAATAAGCTTTAAGCTTCTTCTAATTCTTCTGCAATTTGAAATTCTTTTTTTGAAAATTTATACCGACTAAAAGAATGAATTCCAGTTAACTTGAATCCACTTACACCCTTTTCAATATTTGTTACTGAATGGAAGGCTTTACTAACGATTCCCGCTGAGTCAGAATGTTTTATTTGTCTCAGAGCTTCTTGTTTCATGAACAAATTACACTCTTTGCGATAAGCTTTTTTAAGAGGCCCAAAAAAACTCACATCAAGCGCCGTTGATACCATGCTCACGACAAAAATTGAAAGCATCTATGAAAATATGGTTAGTGTGATTATCTAAAATCATCAAAGTAGGTTCTTCTTTGGAAGACTTAGCGTAATTTTGAAAATGTTGTAACCACACGTAAAACAATTCACTGTTAGACCAACCGTTAGGACAGCAATGATAAATTGAACCATTCGGACCATTTTTAGATAACTCTGGTGACATTCTCTTACGAGGATAAATAAACAGTGGTGGCACATAATTGCCTACAGCACTCCTAGCACAGATTATAGTGACATTTTCGCCTCGTTCTCCACTAGTTATTGCACAATACGTTTTTGACCAGTTTCTGCAACAATTTTTTCAGGTTGAACATTTGAAATTCCTGATTCTATGTTCCATATATTTTTAGCTGCGATTTTTTTTACATCTTGAGCCGTTTCAATATTGTCATAGGATAGATTAACACCATCTTCATTGAAAACCAGAACACGGTTCAAACTAGTTGCCTCAGGTTTACGAATAGAGATTTTATTATTTTCATTTTATACTTCCAGTATATTCATAAACAATACGTCGTACTGCTGATAGTGTGAGACCGTAATGTAGCTTTGCCATATCTTCTAATTTTGCTTCTATAGTCTTTTCTTACTCATCTGCAAAAATTGTTTTACCTCCAATATTTGGTTGTGATAAAGAAGCTTTTTTCAAACGTTCTTGTAAAGTGCTGAAACGGATAGTGTACAATTCCAATGCTTTCCAGATTGGACCATTTTTTATAGCCGCAATAGCAGTGGCGAGAGTTTCTACTGTCCCATTTCCCCTTTCAGTCCTTCGGAATCATTTACGAGGCATCTATAATTTATTTTTTTGTTTATCAATAATGAAACCAACATATTACAATTTTATATAAATAAATGCTTATGAAGAGAAATTATTTGTTATTGACTTTAAATTTTGCGAAAATTTACCTTAATTAATTAATTAATTGCTTGTTTTGAGATAATGTTGGTTAGAATTGAGCAGACGCGGAGATTATCAATCAGAAAACAATTGAATGAACTGGCCGACGTGGCCCATAACTTTGACCGGTACGACCCCGACGACTGATTTGAGAAAAAAAAACTTAATTTAAGATAAAAAGATTAAAGATTACTTTGTCATAAAAATTACAAGAAATTCAGAAATGTCTGCAGATTATGTGATCATTAATTACATACTTTTTTCTCGATACTAAATATATTAAAAACATTATGATAATGCTCCTGATTCGTAGATCAAATGTCGATCAATTAATTAATTATTAATTATTATTATTGAATGATTTATTTTTAACTTTTGAGTTTAATAATTAGTTATAATCAAATGAATGTACAGAATGAAGTTGAATTTAAAATTTAGTACACTTCCTCTCAAATGTATCAAACAGATGGACGATAACACAGTACCAGAGATGGAAATTGTTGGAGACGGATTTGAACAGTCACACAATGAAACTGAAACGAAAAGGGCATCGACCTCAATAGATACATCTAACGAAGAATTGGAAACGGATTGGCAAAAATTTTTAAAGTAAGATACATATCAAATTACAAAAAATTAGTCATCAGTACACGCTTTGACACTGAGTGGAATTTCATGAGAAACTTCTGACATAGCGGCTAGTCATGATCACATAGATAGATAAATAAATGATTTTATTTGATCTTAGAGCCATAGTTCCCTGAAAACCATCAAAAGTACAAAAATAGTACTACATGTAATACAGTATGCAGTATATGTATGTGGATGTTATAGTTTCAATCTAATAAGTTCTTACACAATCAGTCATTAATGTTCAGAAAATAATTATACCAAGCAACTCTGAATTCTATGAAACTTTACAATGTAGAGAGTTCTGGGGGAAAAGAATTCCATATATACATTCCATGAACTAAAAAGTTCTCTAATTGATTGGAGTTCAGATTGATTTCTTTATAAAATAGACAAACAACAAATGTCTCTTATGATTTTCAACTTCAACCAACCTAATCTCTAATAATAAACGGTTACATGTTTATACTTAGCAACTTTGTAGATGAATCTGATACACGCATTCAATTTTCTTTGCATTTTCAATTGCACCTTACTGGGAACATTTGTAAAAACTGCAGAACAATAATCAAAAACTGGAAAAATTAGAGTTGTTACTAGATTAATTCGTAGCTGTTCATTGAATTTTATTATGAAATTTCAATTATGCTAGTGTTTTCATTGCTTGATTGCACATATACATGACCTGATTTTCTCATGACAAAACATTATCCATTAATACTCCTAAATACTCAATACAGTGAGCAAATATTCAGCAGGTCCTTTATAACCCCGTTTTTTTTTCTTTTTTTTTTCTAACAATTGTAAACCTTCATCGTGCAAATTTCACAGAGATTCTCTAATTCCCAAAATTTTATTTCCAGACAACTATATGAGAGAATAGTTACCTTAGAACAGAAACATCGCGAATTGTCAATCGTTGTGGCGAATCAGCAGACTACAATTACGAATCTTCAAAATTTGGTACAACACAAAGATGAAGAAGCAACAGCCAGAAATTGTGACGGCATATTTATTTGGAAATTGGACTCGTTCAATCAGCAGCTTCAGGACATGATGTCTGACCAGATGAAAATGGTTTACAGTCCAGGGTTCTATACCAACCCTAACGGCTATAAAATTTGCGCGAGACTAAATATATCACCGAAAAATACGAAATACTTATCCATCGTTCTCCATATGATGCAATCTGAGAACGACGATGCGTTAGATTGGCCATTTCATGGCCTTATACATTTTACACTTGTTCATCCCACAACACCAGATAGAGCTATAAAAGAAAGAGCTGTGTCCTGTCCAGATCTAGAAGCATTCCAAAAACCTTTGTGTGCATTAAATAGACGGAGTTTTGGGTTCACAGAATTCATTTCGTTGTCTGATGTAATGGAATATCTGCACAACGATCAATTAATCCTCAGGATTGAAGTTAAAACGTGATGATTCCCGGTAATAACATTGAGAGAGCTGATGTTGATTCAAACGAAATCTCAAACTGGCTCATTCATTGCAATGCATATTCTACACTACAAATCAAAAGTATCGTGGAAAATACGGCCTCCTTCGCGACCGATACATGACATATCGCACTTCATGGATGATTAGTTTGGGAGACAGAGTTTCTCCTAAGGACTGACGCACGAACCGGAAAACATATCAATGGAAAATATTTTTTTTAAAATCAATTGCATGGTAACAAATGAGAAGTGCAATACGATGAAATGATTTTGGCGATGCCAGAACATTTCTACATGAAGGAATCACGTATCATCTCGTGATCGGATTTGCTCCTGCTTGAACAGTTGGATTCATAATGTTCATATAGATGAGGACAGAAATCTATTCCTCATCTCACATATAGTTGATCACGAAGGTCACTTATATCGTTCAAGTTTCTTTCTTACAATAATTAGTATTTGGTATCATTTTTCTTATACAGATATAACTAATAAACGGAATCCTTATTGACAGACTGCATGAAATAAGAGCAGTATAGATGCATTGGGCATACGTAAACGGGCAATCACCTGATGCGTGCATAATGAACGGAATAGTCGTGGAATTTTTTCATCCACAACGATGCTCAGAATGAAAATGAAAAAAACATGAAAACATATTTGTTATACAATTCGCGATTCCAATATCTTTCAAATATCGTCAAGATCTTCAATTACTATTTCATTAGCAAAAAGTACAAACGCAATTAGTAATTTTTGATTTGTGATAGCGATTTTTACTTTTGAATAGTAATCTGTACTTATGTCAAAATAAAAACTGTCGGGTCGCGATTAATGGTTTCAACTTTACTTTCCAGATAGTAATTTTGGCTTACTTTTGTGTCCCTGAAGAGATTGGTTATGAACGTATAATTTTAAAATGCTCTCATCCACTAGAGATCAACACGGTGTGAATCTAGTATATTAACCTTGTGACAGTACAGTACCTATGCTACTGTGGTTTCGTATTCATGCCGTGGTTTGAATACAGTATTAAAATTTCCAAAAACTTTCGCCTTCCCAATATATTTCTGACATTTTCTGATTCTTCATCTTACTTCTTCCACTATGAATATACTACAGTCATATTAGTATTTGCCGGATAGTTCAAATACGTCGAAATCAGCTAGGGAGGTTCTCTTGGTAATCCGTCATTCCTCAACAGATCCTGTGCACATGGTAGAAATAGACTCTCTTGTGCACTAGTGCATTACCCACGTAGATCTCCCTCGTCGCAGGTTGTTCCCCGAGAATGTAACACGCGTCACAACCTATGAAATGATTCACTATTGCGTGTCGCCAATGTTCTTCTTGATTACTTCACAGCAACAGTATTGGGGAAATGCTTGCTATTTTCGATGTTGACTCCTCCAGGCTCGGGTGTAGAATGCCATAATAGGCAATTTATCTCTCTTCTGTGTCTCAGCGTATTATATCGCCCGATAGGATGAGAGTCGTGTAGTACTCCTGCGCCGACAAGTTGCGGTGCATAAACATGTTTTAACTATGGCTGCAAATCGTCTTTCAAGTTCGAGTCATAGCTGATAGACATCTTTTAGTCATGACTGTAAGCCAACTCAAAATGCAACATAAGTTGTGTTTGATATCAGAGTCATTTCATCTTCAATATGCTTGTGCATCACGGCTAATGATATTTGCAACAGAATATAACTCAGCTTCTATCGGCATAACTCCGATAGTCATGATGTTTCTGTCCTACTGAGACTAGGAAAAGTCATAAGAATCTTGAAAGCATCTTACGCAGCCCAATCATTTTTATTAACTGAACCACTAGTATTTATTACAATGAGTGAATTGCAGTCCAAAATATAGCGTGACGGAAGATGTGGAGAAAAAGTTTTTATAATTCCTGATGAAACTCAATTTATGAGTGTTGGTCGATATGACTTGATAGGGTACGACATACTGCACACAACATGTCTTGTTATGAAACAAACAACACTCACAGTATTAATGAAGTTTTTGAAACATAGATAGACATACACCATGAGGCGGCAGAAAAAATGATGCATGGATATAGATGACTTCATACTATGATCCAACCAATTAACACGAATGAGGAAAAAAAAATCACGATTCAATTAAAGTAATTTATACAATAAACCATAATTTTATTCAAAGTCACCATGAATCATTGTATTTTTAGATTTAGTGATGTTATCTCCGCCGTTCCCCTTTTTGGGTCTTTCGTTTTTCCTTCTTCTCTTCTTTCAAGTGTTTCTGCTTCTCTCTAAAAAAATAATAAGAATGTTCATAACTAGGATAAAAAAAAATGCCAAAAAAGGGAAAGAAGCAATATTTGCAAAATTTACCTATCTTCTTTGTCTTTTTCCTTCTTCTTCTGACTGTCCAGTTTAGCCTTTTCTCGTTTTTCTTTCTCCTGCTGTACTATAATAGCTGCATTCGTATTTTTCTCTATTCCACAGTCTTTCTCCACATCTGCATTTACTTCATCTTCGACGTCACTTTCTTCATCTCCCGACATTTGACTATACTGAGCTAATATAGCCTCGCGCATCCTCCGTTCATCATCAGTATAATTCCTATGGACAATTGTTTGGAGACTTTGCGACTCCAACATGCGAACCAAGCGAACATCCACATCTTCAGTCTCATCTGCTGCTATGACGATATCACCAGTTGGAAGGCATTTGGTCCAGGCATCAAGAATTTCCGCCACATGTTCGCTGATGTTAGCCTCCTGAGAAAAATTACAAATTGAGCATTGCTACAACTACAGATAACATATTTACTGAAAAAGTCGAAATGTATCAGCGAATATAACATTAGTATGGAGTTTTCCATCTGATTATTCACTTCACGTTTACAATCAAGTGCCCTTAAATACAATCCAAAGTCTTTTCTTGCCAATCCACAAACGTAATGCCGAGTGCAATCTAACCTTACAATCCAGCGGTCCTCACCGTTATGCCGGTCAGTATACTCGTGAGAACTTCAGATTTTTCAACTTCGGTCTCATCGCCCTCCAAAATCCCTCTGATATATGATGAAAAAACACCCACATCAGTGTTTAAAGCTTGTAACTTTTTACTCAACCAATTATCGAACGAATCCGTTGCGACTGCCATAATCAGACCCTCCGGGCCTCCTATCCAGTGAGTTGACAGTGCTGACACTGTGTGCTTTAGTATTCGCTGAATCCCTGGGTGCGTAGGGCATAGTGGGAAGCACGAAACCGATGCCAGCGTCCGCTGCGGACAATTCAGAACTTTCGGTGGCTTTTTTGTATCTTGGTATGTTAAAATAACACGTGTGTATCAATTAAATTAAAGAAATAAATCAAAATGGGTCACCAAAGTCGTTGTGTTATGGATTGTAAAAATACAAGTAAAAATAGTAAATGTAAATTTTATTACAAGCGATTTTATTAAATAACTTTTTTTGTATTTACGATTCTATTCTACATCTCTCACATGTTCTGCCAAGACTAGATTTTTACCCTTTATTAAAGTTTATGGTTGAAAGATATTATTATGGGGATATTGATTTGAAGCTCGTTCTTAAAATAAAGCTCATTCTACACCTGAAAGGATAAATATGGAGAACAAAATTTAATATATTTTCGTTGCTAAATAGTTATGTGAAATACAACTCTGAATTTTTTC
Source organism: Meteorus cinctellus (assembly GCA_030523045.1). Lineage (NCBI taxonomy): Eukaryota > Metazoa > Arthropoda > Insecta > Hymenoptera > Braconidae > Meteorus > Meteorus cinctellus. The sequence continues at coordinate 9,448 of JAPYZF010000996.1, forward strand.
ACATAATTTTTTTTTTATACTTTCATTTAATGTGACAATAAACATCTTGACGAATTTTAACATAGCTCAATAATCTATGGACCTTGACATTGGCATGAATCTAAAAATGATTCTCAGCCTGTGAGGTAGTGAGTGAATGAGGCATAAAAATATATGCGATTAATTTTTATCGGCATCATCGTGATATTTCCTAAGAAATTCATATACAAAGTTATGTGAATAATGGCAGAGTAAAAAAAAAGAAGAATAATCGCACAGTGACACACATGTATTTGTAATAAAGTGTGAGTCCATGCTAGGTTTTAGAACAATCTGGTTTGTATCTACTGCCGTAGTTGCTCCAGTGATTATGCCTCTAGATATATGTCATATTAGCCCATTGAAACGTTACATTTGGTGTATGCTTCACCTTGGAAACTTGGGAGGAGTCTATTTTTTTTTTTTTTATGTTTAGGGGGGGTCATGAAAACCTTAAATTGAAGTTTGTGGGGTCGCAGCCCTTGCAGCTTAGCCGCCATATTGAAAAAGGGGTGGAAACGGTTTTTCTGCCATATCTTCGAAACTATTAGTTGCACAAAAAATGT
>JAPYZF010000998.1:0-14628 GCA_030523045.1 Meteorus cinctellus
AGCGTGAAACATACAGGTCCTTACTCTAGTCCTGGTGGTCTTAGACTAACTCCTACTTTATACCTAGACGTTCTCTCGCTCTCATACGGTTCTACTCTACCTTAGTTTTACATTGCTGCAGTGACCGAGGTTCGCCAACTAGCTGCGTTTCGTCATCTGGCGACAACATGTTGGGTAGCCTTTGTCACTGCTTAATCCTTATATTCACGACACTAAAATTAAATACAACCTTATCCTTACTTAATATGGTAACAGGGAAAATATTTACAACCCAATATTTTCCTGCTTCTACATTAATGATAAATTATTTTTTATTATCACAAATTGGAACTTAATAGTATGTAACCTAAAAAATAATTTTCCAATTAGTGTCAGAAACTAGGCCGATGCTAGTGTCAAAAACTACAATCTAAGAAATTTTAAGTGTCAGAAACTGGGTTTCTAAACATTAATTTTTAAAATATTAATTCCTATTATTAATCTGGTTAAACAAATTATTTAATGCATTTAATCTGTTCAAGAAATCGTCAACTTATTTTTAAAATAAAACATTAGTGATTCATATTAAATTTTCTATAAGTTATCCTACGATAATCTGAGAATCACTCTTAAAGTGTCAGAAACTGGGTCCTTTACCTTATGCATATTAAAAATAAACAATGGGACAATTCGTCCTGACGTGATACAGAAAACACTTATTGAACAAGAGAACCAGTTGGAACTCGCGTCATTGAAAACCAAAAACTTGTCTGATATACGAATTCGTTTCCGTATTCAAAATATATAACTCAACTGCGTAAACATTGAATAATATTATATATTTCTTCTTTTAATTTTTTTAATTTGAATACGAAGTTAAACACGAAGGCCTTGAAGTCACTGTCGTCACAAGATATTTGACGCAACACTCGTTGGTCTCGCGTGTGATTATAAATATATATATATATATATATATATATAAGTGTATGTGTGTGCCATAAAAAAGATATAATAAAAACAATTGAATAGAAGATGGTGTGTAGAAATGAAAGAAATGTTTTTTCCTCAATATTCACCGAAGCACATCGACATATCAACATATGGCACAACACGGCAATCGGTGGTTTCAATATTTACAGTAATTGTTGCGCTGTATGGTCAGTGACTGGTAATAATTTTCCGAATAGTGCACAATAATATTCGGAAACGATATTTTATTGTTTGTTGTAATATCACGATCATGTGAGAGAAATTATTTTGTTTATTAAGCAGATTGTTTTAATTGTTTGGTGAAATGGATGTCAAGGCTGGTATTAGTCACTCAAGTTTTTATCGTTGCGGCTAGAAATGTCGTTAAATGAAAATGTAAAATTGGATCGTATGTGTTTGCACATATGTGTATACATATGTATTAGAGATTATACAGAACATAACGAGCGTGGCATTTTGGTGCGATAATACTTGCGGACATGTTACGATTTTGCAATGACATACGATCGCAATGAATAGTTGGATGTATGAAAAATTAATCCATGGTGAGAATTATCGTGGTTATTTAGTAGTTGACTCAGATGATTTTGATGATAATAGTGAAGTTGAAGAATTTTCTTTGATAGGGAATAAACGTGTTGTGAATATGGACAATAGTAAGGCAACACAGTTTGAACGTATCCGTAGGAGTTTTGACAATTTTCACATGGATTCTCGTACGGTGAGTAATTTATTTATCAATTGTGTTTAAATTTTTGAGATTTTTAAAATCTGTATAACTTTCAATCCGTAAATAGCAAAGAGAATATCAATGCGGCCCAAATTAAATCATAGCAAATAAGTCTTAAGTAAAATTTCAACAATTCTATGAATATTATGAGTAACTTTACAATTTTTTGTATGTGGAAGTCAATTCTAAACAGTTTTTATATCGCTTTTTCAATCACTTTTTCTTTCCCGACCTCGATGACGCATTGAATCCATTTTCAATTTGTGCAATGTGAAGATTCATTTCAAATATTCAACGTATAACGAAGTCAATTGCTGTCGACACTCCTCCACACTTTATTTTTGTTTTACTTTAAATTTTGGGAATCGATGAGTCGAATGAGTCTTAGCAGATTTCACTTGATAGGTATGCAAGTGGTCTGTTACATTGTTTGGAATTATTTCTGCCACTGAAGAACTAAGCATTACATTAATATCTAATCTTAATTGATATCTAATCTGAGAGCATAAAGTGTCAAGATGTGGCCATAAAAATATCAATTCTTTCTTGAATTTGCAGTTGTTTGTTTGATTCGTTATGTTGATTTGCATGTGATTGATCTTAATGTATTCATCTGTGTTCATCGTTCGTATGAGAAAATAGAACAAGAAAAAGCCTCCAACAATCTTTTGCGATATTTTATGCACTGATTATTCATAGTTTGATGGGTTTTATCAACTTTAGGTGGTTACGAATCGCAAAGATATGTGAGAATCGGACATGGTGACTCTTGAACCACATCCAGTTCTTTTTTTATCATGACGTGATAGCAAACTAGTTACTGTCACAATCAGTCTTGCCATTGAGTGTTAACAAACTTTTATTTCGCTAAATTTCATGAAGAAGCAATTTCAAACTGGATTCAATTATTTAACAATATATCTGTTAGAATCAGGATATTTGGAAGGAGAAATTCTTAATATAAGATGATTTAGTTTAATTTATGTCAGTATATTTGAAACCTAAGAATGGCACGAATGCATTAACTTAATTCAGTTGAGATGAAAGATACAAGAATACAAGTATGCAAGTTAATAATGAACCGCATAAGTAGTCAGCACGAATGTCAGAAGGACACTGTCTGTGGTCCTTTTTCCTTGGTAGGACCAATATACTGAGGGTATAAAAGGGTCATAAAAATGACCGAGCTGCTAGATTCCTGGTAACTTGGTACGCATCTCCGATTCCGTGTGTATCGTTGCTGTACTCGAACAATATCGTAAAGATGAGACGAGTCTCCATTTGCATGAGATAATATTCACATTATCAAGGCTGATGTAGTTCTGTTCAGAAAACACAAGTAAGGGTCAGTACATGATATGGGAATAATAAAGTATTGTATTGTATTATGAAATAGAAAGAAAAACTGTACACAAAAACATAACTTTCATGTTTAACGTACCATCTTTTTTTGCAATTGAGTCATTGATCTGCTAAATATTAGCAGCTAAATATTTTTCATACAATTGTGTGATGGATCCTCAATTTTTAATGAATAAACCTCATAAAGAATTTATGATATTTGACAAATAGTTTTCTGTACCAAACACACCTTCACCTGCGTCATCATGAATATCAAATATCACTGAACAATGGAGAAATTTATCGCAGAATGCAATACTGTGATGAAGAAATTTAATTTATTCATTGGTGTCACGTATCCGAAAATTTTCACTGCATCACTGCAACTCTCCATAGACAGTAAATAAATCCTTGTTACCCCATGATGAATTTTCATATGAATTTCCATATATGATAGTCAGATTGTTCTCTATGTTACATGATTGGAAAATTCAAATTCGAAATGATTTGATTGGAATTAGTTTCCAACATGAGAAAAGGTCGGGATGTCATGCGAACTTCTATAGAATATTTCTCGTTTGAAATTAGTAGTTTTTTACTTTCAATATGACGACATATTTATTCCAAACAGCTCCATGAAGTCTTTCTTGAAGAGGCATTATTTAGTTGAACTGTTCGTCATATCTTGAGGTGCAACATGATGAACAGAATGCTTATGTTTTTTAATCGGAATCCCACAAGGGGTGTGTTGGGAGACTTGGGTAAAAAGTAAAAAAAAAATGATGATAGCTGTGTAGGTATGATAGAAATCTACGATTTGCCCAGATATATATATTATTTTCTCAGTTATTTTAGAATCTCAATTTCACAATTTTTCTTTTATTAAGACATATGGCCAATACTTTTTTATGACTGGCCTTAAATATTCGGATGAATATTTAAGGCCAGTCACACACCACACTAATAACGTTCATTCTATAATGCAATTAAATAGAACTTTCTGTTAGTGATGAAATTGCAATGGTGATTTAAGTAGATCAATGTGAACCAAACATAAATTGCCTATTAAATTCGAATTTCATTCAAGCCCCAGCTGAAAAATGTCTTTTATATTTGTCTCAAATAATTTACGTTTTCGACACGTCTAGCGATTGAAAACTACATGGTACGTTTATGGTACACTTTGAAAGTTTTAATCTGACAAGGAGAATGAAAAATCGATTTTCATAGTCAATTGAGACGTCTGAATAATATAAAAGTAAACGGCGAATGAATAGTCTGATGTTTGAACAATTGACTGTCGAGAGAGGTAATTGAGATAAAAGGGGCACTCATCGTATTATCCGAAATGTGAATGGACTTGAGTGGAAGGCGCAAAAGAGGAGGGATGAGAGAAAGAGGGACGAACCCAACTAATTCCGTTGACGCGCACTCGTTGTTCTATGTCTGGGCTCTCTCGGTCCATATAACATTCTTGACACGATGAATTTTAACGACATACTCCCGCTTGAATAAATGAATCTCGTGCTTTGTCTATGAATGCACACACAACCCCACGCATAGTTTTGTTGTGTTTTTTTTTCGTTCTATCGTTATTGCTTTAAATTTCCACCCTGTTGCTCCTTGCGTCGAAATTCCGCTATTATGTATGACAATTTAGGAAAAAAAAAAAAAAAAAAAAAGGAAAAGTAATTATTTATAAATATTTAATTTTTTATTTCTAGAGTAGCGGAATTTGTTTTTTATTTGTTTTTGTTCCCCGTGACGGAAATACTAATTTATTATGAATGTGTAGTTGTGACTACGACTTGCAGAAAAGTCGAAGTATTTTTAATATGAAGTTTCATTGAGTTAATGCTAGATGTGGATGAAAACTGAGAAAGTTCTGTTTTTATTATAAAAAATATTTCGTATGGATTTTGTATGAGATCGACCATAATTATGGGAATAAGAAATGCATATTTGATTTTTTTAAGACACGAATTTTAATTTGTGAACATTAGTAAAATATCAAATTCTTTCATATTTATACACATTATGAATATTTCCCTCATTGTGTATAACATATATTTATGGCGACACAAGTACACTTCATGGTAAAAGTGAAGTTTTCTCTTATGAGATCATTACAACTCCATAATAATTATTTTCAAATGCGCTTTGGTCACTGTTGAGAATATATACGGATATTTCAGAATACAATATCGCTATGAGGTCTTGATATTTACGCATTAACTTCTCTCTGAACTATGTTGACTCCTGGGAACGCACATTTGAATTTGCTTCAGAGATTTATCCCAGTCATCTATCGGACGTTGCCTGAGCGTAATTAATTATAGTTTCGTATTATTTCGATGTCAGAAGCTCCATTTAAACAAGGAATCTTTTCCAGATGGTCTATTTTGTACTTTTTTTGTATTTATAATTTCCAATCGTAAGAAATCCTATATCAACACGTGGCTGTATCATGATAATTCGGAATTTTTTTCCACGTGACGTTTCAATCGCATGGTCATTCCTCATGACATTGCAATAAGCTGAAAGTATGAAAATAACATTTGTTCTTTGCTTACAAATTATAAAATCGAGACTTCTTTCCCTCAGAAGAATAAAAAGACTAGCTGAAGTGAGTTTATTCAGTCACATTAGTCATGAAATGAACTCATTGCTTGGAATTCACCATTAATTCGTAGTCAGCTTAAATATATTGCGCAAATAAAATCCAAAATCTTTATGAGAAGTCACGAGAATAATTGCTCTACAATATAAACTAATTCATCCCAGTTCTAAATGTCAGTATACACAAGAAAACGTGACAGATAAATTGTGTGGACTAAAAACATAGCCAAATTGCTGAGGTTGAGTACTTTCATAGAACTCATTTCGACAACGAAAACGCTGCGGGCATATAAACTGTTACTGATTTGTTATGATTCAGGGGAATTGAGTTAATTTGTGCTTTGATGCTTCTCGTATATCTATTCAATGTACAATATATAGAACGTAATGAAGTCTGATGGTGGGAAAAGTGGTCGTGAAGTTCCGTGAAATCGTTGAAGTTTGAGCGTTGTCACTTAGCCAGCGTTGGAAACTGCGCCACTTTACCCGTATCAGAAATTACGCCATCCAATTTTGGCCCTTCGAGGACTTTACCTTATATTATATGTACACACATGCGTCTATATATTTATATATGAACAGGAAACTAATTTCATCGCTTTCACTAAGTGCAAATCCCTTATCTCGTGTATGTCTGATGCTCTTGGTTGAAAGAGTTCGAAGTCACGTTGTTTTGTCGTTATTTACTGGTAATAATGCTACCGCGAAGTTAATAAATATCCAGTTATTAACATACACACGAAGACACGCACATATACAGATAATTCTAGATATTCATTGTAATTCGACGTCGTTTCTTCTTTTCTTATTGCGTAATCAAATGTTTCGGCACATCTTTGCTGAACAACGAACTTATAATTGAGCATAATTGGTGTTATGCAATAGTTCATCAATGCTTTTCGGTTGAAAGACGAATTTGATACCAAAAGATAGGTTCGATGCTCATGATGAATCCTCACTCACTCTTTATAATTTGATTCTGCGAGCAACTTTGACCGAAAATCACCGGGATCAAGATCAATAATATTGGTTCAAGTCACATTGCATATTTGATTCGGGGTTTGTTGTTGATATCAAGGCATAACATGAACTCAATCCAGAAACTATCATCAAACTAAATAAACAACTTTAATTCATATTTATAAAGAATTTTATGGGAATTTAAATCAACACCAAATGAATGAGAAATTTGTTAGCTTCTGCAATCATATCAAATAAATAATTCTCATTTAATATTCATTTTCATAGCTTATCCTTTTTTTTTATCCATCTGCAAAACGGCTTCTTTCGCGTTGAGTGATATTTGCGTTACTATTATGAATGTGGAAGAACTCTGCACTGCAGACATTGAGGATCATATGGAATGTATACAAGAGTGAACGTGATTGTATTAATTTATCGACTTCCCAAACAATATTGCAAATTTTTTGTAGGTAGATAATTGATTATGAAAAATTATATTTTGTTGTTCTCTATTGAATCAAATTTAAACAATTTGATTTTTATCATTTCTCGTGTTGATTAACAATATGCATCATGAACATATATAAACAATATGCATACACCGTTCTCATTTTGCATTGTGTTAATTAGTCAACGACAATTTGTCGTCTCCCAAATCATTCTTGATTATTCAACGAGTATGTACGATATGAATTCGTGCGGCAAATATGTGTACAGAGAGGTAGACATAAATGAGAAGGCGAGGAAGAATATGCCTGACTTTGCATGAGCTAACTAAGCAAACATAGATGTTGGTAATTGCATTGAAATTGACAACATATTTCCTTCTCTCTATGAATTCTTGTTTTTCTCTCTATCTTTAATGCTATACACAAACGTGGATTGCGTGAGACTTGCTATGCATCTGTGAATAATAATCGAATTGAGATCGTTAAAACACGATTTCAAAGTTTTAACTCACTCCCGAGATATTCCGTGTACGAGTTGAAAATTGGCGATGATTATGTTGATTTTTAGGAAAAAGAGAAGATGAGAGAATGGAAAATAAAACGAGGAAATTTCTGTGGGAATTCTGTTTGATGCGTGGCAAACGATGCATATTTAACTGCAATGACTTGAGGTTATTCCTTCACTTTCTGATGCTTTCACAATATTTCTATGAACTTGGGGGCTTGATTGACAGCAATTAGGCCCATCGGAGAAAATATATTTAATTTTTTTTTTTTTTTTTTTGGCTTGTTATGTGATTCTTATGTTTGAAATTCGTTTGAACTTTCAATAAGAGTTAGAACGGCAAATGAATAATTTAATTATACTATTGCCGAAGTAATAATGAAACTTTTGAGTATTTATTTGATTTATGAGTTCTTTGCATTACAGAGAAAAAATTCTATCAAATTACCAAAAGTTCGGCTCATTATTACAGTATCCCCCTTGTTACTATTACACTTTTAATTACAAATATCTTTTCGGAGTGATGCGAGTGATGTTTAGTGGAACATTCGAATGTCACTTCCAAATCGACGGGTTCGTTCGTGCATATATGTCTGCACGTTCGAATACAGACTGTAGTGACTCTCGGACTGCGACAATCTTCGATTGGTGGTTATTTGACTCTAGTTCTGATTCCAACTAACTGACGGTGCAGATGAAGATTAAAAAATTGTCATTGAATGTGATTTTCACGTTATCCATTTGCGCTATTGTTTTCCTCTATGTTCTTCTGCATTCGCGCGTCGGTGTTGAATTCTAGAACTTTACCATTGTCATGCCCATAGACTTCTCGATTGATATTTACTACTATTCTGAACTACATACGACTGAAGAACAAACTCCTTGTGGTTATTGGTAGTTGAAAGTTTCTTTGTGTTCATCCTCTATTGTGATATTTGAACGTAACGTGTTCAAACTAGAGATAATTTTTGATGCTAGGCAAATCGTAGGGTATTCTTGGATAGTTCGATATCGTAGTTGAGATATGAGGGAATTTAATTTAAAAAATGATGAATAATAGATTGGTATTTAATATTTGAGTTTTGAGCGAATTTGTAATTGAATATCATCATACCGACATTAATTGGAGATTTTATTAAGTTCATCAAGATTCGTCACTATAATCATTTATCGGTCACACATTTTCAATATGCATCTGATTCTGTTAGATCTCATATTGATTTCTATTGTTTGTATATCATAATTGACTTCGATGCGAAAAAATTCATTGTGAATTTAATTCCCAGAATTTAAGACACAGAATCAATCCAAATAAAAAACTATCAGCATTTCCAATTCCATCTCTATGTAGGGAGAATACGATGCCAATATTGAAGTAAATAAATATATTTCCGATTATTAAAGAACACAAACAAAAAACAGAAATAGTATCGAAATTGTAATGTATTTTTCATCTGGTTTATTAACATTAAACTAAGTAATTCATATTGTGGAATACAAATGTGTAAATAAAACTTGAATCGATTATGAGCGCATGAAATTTTCGCCGAAACATTGGCCGAAAAGTATAAATGAAGAATCAAATCCAAATCACATCGTATACTAAAAGTATTCCCAATAAATTCGCCAAAATCAAATTATTGGCGACATCAATTAGTCATGATTCAAAGCTAGCATACAGCAGGATTCCATTAGTACATTCGCCAAATAGGATGAAGTATTTCGGTGTACTGGAATTATTTCACCATTGGGATTAAATATGTATCTGTCGCATTAATGATACCGCATTTCGATCTGTCAGTTGGATTCAAATTCGATTATTTGCACGAAAGATTAGCAATTCCACGATAAAATGTCACATGCCAAAATAATTGACAAATATGATGCCAGAGAGATATCATATTTTATATTAATGTGACATGATATATTTTATGCGAAAATATGGAGCGATCAATAATAGCATTATTCAGACCCATACAATATTAGTGTAAATACAACAATTTCGAAAGTACATATTATTGTCAAATTGTCCTTTCAAAGGACTTTGATAATTTTTGAAATACTTGCATCGATTTCGATTATTTTTCAGATAGTTGTTACGCTGTAGGCTTTTATTTGTGGTTTTGAGAAACTATTTGAGTTCTTTTATAACAAATATTGCTATTGCTTGAACGCAGCAGCTTTTGATGATATATGAAATATTTATAAATGAATGAACCAAGTTTGAAATATATTTATGAATGGATTTGTGCAGGCATTGACGTATTATTCCAACAATAGGTGGAAAATGATGAAGATTTGGTTTGAAGTGAAATAAAAAAAATATTATAATCATTGTTGTGATTGATTGAAAAATTGACTATTTCGTCGATGATCATGCACCATTATTCGTAACCAAACTAATTGATTTTTCTTCGAATTATTTCCACGAGTAATGCTCACTCGTGTTCATATGAACAAAAAATTTTCAGCCTTGTAATAAACAACGGGGATAAATTATATGCAGAGCATCATAATGATGACTTTTTACCCCATCGTAACCTCCCCGATGTCAGTTCACTCATTTATAAATTCTGAATGATGGAGAATAACAATTTGTTAGTATTTGGAAGACCAAAGCAATGATAATTGGGATTATAAAATGGTAATTTTTCCAATTTTCCAAAGCGATTGTATTGTCAATATTCCTATGAAGAATATTTAATTTCGAAAATTATGTATGCAACCTATCACCGAATGAACCGAAGAGTAGATGATTGGAATTCGTTGAGGAGTTTCCATAAGTTTCTAGTGCATTTCATTTCCATAATTTCCGATAAGAATGAATTTATTCATTGGGATTAGCGTATAATGCAGTGGCCGGTATAGAGAAGTTTATGTTAATCACATGGAATTGAGCGTTCAATGTATTTTACAGTGATTTTTGTATTAGGGCAACGATTGGTGGTTCTAGAATGCTGATCTCGAAAATTTGTTCATAATTATTCAACACAATGTAGATGAAATTTTGTGTGACTGAATGATATCTCTCTGCAATTATATTAACATCTCTATTGTTCATTGATGAATTATTTCCATATCCGTTATATCAGCCTTCTTTCACCACTAGAGCTGATGCTTAGAGAAATGATGAAAATATTCATGATAATGATTGAATTATGATGATGATGATGATGATGATGATGATGATGATGATAATGATGATGGAGATAATGATAGGAAAGCAATTGACCGTCATAACCATGAATTCTCAATAGTGTAACAAGTAACGAGAGTTCTACGACACGGGCATACATAAAGGAGTGCTGAACGTATTCATAAGAAAACTTTTTCAAATATGCGTTTTTCAAATTGGCTCTCTCTTTCGTTTCAGAAACGCCCAGGGACATATTTTCTCTTTCGATCGCTCTAACTAAAAGTTCTTCTTGCAAAACTTTCAGCATGTTGACATCTGAAAATGAATAAATAAAATTGGAATATGAAATAAAATGAATCGCATATACTCCGTAGAGAATTGCGTGACCGTTTTCCCATAAACTGAATTGCCGATGGAAATATTTCTCCAAGTTTGAGCAAAATCTAAATTATTTTCTTCCCCATATTTTCGATCGAAGGCATTCAAAGTTAGCATGATATTATATGTTTCCAAATGAAAATAAATGAGAAACTGAACGATTATTTGATAGTCTTTCCTATGGACTGACTTGTGTGGCATGTTTTGTTTTAATCTTCAAAAGTTTCTGTGGAGAATACAAAATAAAATGAGAATTAACAAGCTTTGTCTTTGAAACGTATCTAGTCATTGAACATACTTTGACATCCGACATCGTCTTGCCTTTCACTTTCTTGCTCTCCTCCCACTCTAACATTGAGTTCTATAATGATGACACCTATGTTGCAATATGTATATGCATACGAGTGAGAACACTCATTTGCTGCTGCAACTCTTCATTGAGACTTTACGTCAATCTATCGTTTTTATCCATTTGACCTCGTTAGATGTAATTGAAGTTGATGAACTAATGTGAATCCACCATGGCGGATGTAAGTTGGTGATTCGTAATGTATTACTGGAACCAGTGAAAGAACTCTTTATGAAAGAATGATAACTGTTTTGTTAAAAGTCATGCCACTCTGGCAACTATAAATAACCAAATGTTATAACTATCCTATCAATCTATCACCGATGAATCTCCAATCAGATTCTTCAATTGAAAATAGAGAGAATTTAGCATTGGACTCTTATCACTATCCATGAATAAGCAATTGGTACTTTGGCATGAGAATGTATCTTTATTATACGACAATTTTCGTTCACTGCCTCTGAATTTCTCATGCATGATTGAATATATTCTAACCCAGAAAATTCGCCTCAGGCTAGTACAAAACTGATCACATTATCAATTGTATTCACATCAACCTATATACCATAAATTCTATTACAGAATTTAAAAGATTATGACAAATAGAGGTATCGAAATGTTCCATAAAAAATGTAATGGAATCTAAATTTTATCAACAGTTTTATTGAAATGTATCACCAGAATTGTTGAGCATGGAAAAAATGAGTGTAAATTTGACAGGCATGAGACCATTCTTGAATTATAAATAGAGAATACTATAATTTAAATGATGGAATTTTGAAAAAATGCTCGTAGAGATTTCAAACTTCTTTATACGAATATATTTTTGCTTTTTTTCTGTCCACAATTTATTTATTTATTTCAAAATTTTGAAAATTGCTAAATGTCTGCCACATTCACACTCATTGGAAAAATACGTTTGATTCTGTTCTCGACACAAGAGAAGTGATAAATATTGGACATGACATAATGAAACGTAGAAGTTAGGAGTATTTTATCAGGGATTGAAGCAGATGGAATGGATTTGGGATGAAGAACATACCAATCACTCATTAACAGATGAATGAGACGTGACATGCCTTATGAATCAGGATTCGACAGTGAATTCCTGATGCGATTATCACACGATAAATTCTCTAATCCAATTGAGTTATTAGTATGAAACCAGATTTTTTCTTTCAGAAATTAACCGATCGTTTGATATAGTTAATACTACCGTCTACGACATGAGAATGAATTAATTTTGAATATATATACACAGAAGTGAGAGATTTATGTTGCGAAACTTTCTTCCATAGGATTGGATTCGGACCACCTGGTTTTCGTTATGAATTTATAAATTGGACGATGAGCAAGAAAACTACATGATGAATTGGTTATAAACCGCTACATTACCTATGCGTTCTCTTGCTTCCGTCTTCTCTATTTTGCTCTTCTCACACTTTTGAATTACTCGCACAACAATTTCATGGGTTGCAGTTCACCAAGTATAAAGCATCAACAAATAACATACTCACTTTGTTGCTTTGCGCGAAATTAGCAATTCACACAGAGAAAAATATTTTTCAGTGCTGACATAGCACACATGAGTAAATGAAGTTGACATTTCATTCCATTGAGAATAATGTAAAATTTCGGAGAATTTTTATGAGTGCTGCATAACTTTAATTATAATCATATTCTCCATTCGCTGTTGATATTGCTCGCCTGTTATCATCGTATGTTCCTCCTCCTATGTCTACTATTATCCAGTTTTTTTCAGATTGGGATGAGAGGTCTGGAAAAAGTTTGGAATGCAACTGCGTTTTTATTATGTCGAACATTTTTGTATGCATGTATGAACGGAAATTAATATTTCGAAGCGCGTCTTAAGGGAATCAAACTGGTCTACACTAATTCAAAACTAAATCAGCGATTCACAATTTTTTTTCTAGGGTTGTTGTTCATAATTATTCACACGAATTTCATCAACGTTACATTTGAAATCTGCAAATTCTCATGAAAACAGTCTTTTCATTCGTGTCCTCATCATTCAGCTGTCATATAGGCCGACAGATTTGAATTTTATTTTGGAGACAATACATAAAGCGATTTGTGAGATTGCTCTCTTTATGATTGGACACGGATAGGTATTCAATTAGATAGTCAATATGTTGGAATCACATCTGTCCAAAGAAATTCTTGTAGAATAAAAAAAATCTCTATATCACTCGCGATGAAGTTTTCCGAGGCTCTCAGTGTTCTCTCCGTGAAGTCACATGTTCAAATAAATTATAAAAATTATTTGTTCTTGACATTTTCCTTGTTAAACATCCCAGATTATTCGGTTCTATGTGAGGACTATTTTTACTTCCTATACATTTATACTTCATTCAATATCCATGTAAAATTTCCTCCTTTTTCAATAAAAAAATGCGTATCCATATCCGTTTCACTGAATAATTTTCTATGATGGATATTGCAATGTTTACTTTTCATTTCCATTTCCATTTATGCACTCAGCACATTTTCATATTTTTCTTCGCGCTTCACCAGTCAAATAATTTTTCTTACTCTGGTTCTCATGACAATTATAAAAGATCACTCTTTTGATAGAATGAGCACGTCCGGCTACCGGCGCGTCTGTAACCACATGAGGATCCAATGAAAATACATATACGAAAATCCGAAAAAAGTATGTTATACATATGTAAATGGTGGATAGGAGTAATTTTTCAACATGATAAAATCACCCCAGAATAGTAATTTGTTTGCAGCAGGTTATGACCTTTATTTTTCCTCCACGACGATGAAGATGAAATGAAATCTCAATTGACGGCATAAAAGAATTCATTTCATAACTGCAATGTTAGCTCATGAGGTTGAGTTATTGCGTTTGGTTTTGGTGCTTTCAAATTCGTATTTGATTATAACAAAAGTTCTAATCATGAAAAATGATATCAAACCATTCACTCTACACTTTTATGAATAAAAAAATTGCATGCAGCTCTTTTCACAGTGAACTTCGTGCTATAAATTAAGAGACAATGACAGATGTTAATTTACACAGACTTCAATTTTCCTTTGATCGTGTTGAAATTAAAACAAAAGAAACAAGTGGGGTTGTGCTTGCTCGCTCGCTACGCTCGCTCGTGAGTATTGTTTGGTGATACTTCGTTGTGAGATCGCTTTTTCATATTTGATACCAAT
>JAPYZF010000999.1:0-10687 GCA_030523045.1 Meteorus cinctellus
CTAAGTGTTGAAAATTATTCATTTTTGACTTCTTGTAATCTACCGAAAAGTCAACATTTTTTTGTGCTGCTTAGGTATTATTGAGAATATCTTGATAAATATGAACTTTATAAAAAAATTGAAAGATGCCTTTTTTTTGGAAAATTTAATTTCCTATAAAAAAGTTCCCACGAGTTTTTCTCAAATCTAAATACTGTAGGAGATATTTCAAAAAATTTCAAAAAAATGACCTCAAGTTGGCCTGCGGCACGTGTTCTGTTTGTTTAAAACAAAAAAAAAAAGTTTTTTCCGTCATTTTTCGTCAAAAGGAAGGATTTTTTGGGGCGTCTCAAAAAATTTGATTTTTAACGACCACCCTAGTATCCATACATCACTTTTGTCGACTGCCATGAGTCGTTCAACGACCTCGTAAGTTGGCACTGACTCTGATTTCACTTGTTGCTTTTCCCGCGCACCTGACGTCACAATCAAAGCACACTCGCGAGAATTGTCACCGGTATTGTCCTTGTCCTTTCTCTCATTTTTCTTTTTCCGGCAATCACAAGCATAATAGCCTTTTCTTTTACAGTAAAAGCACCCGACAATTGTCTTTTTATTTTCAAAATTTCCCTGGCTGTGCCTCGCTGTGTCTCACGAATGCTTTATTCTCATTCCCATCAGAATTCACAGCGGCTTCAGGTACACTGTCTCACGCTGTCTGAAGAGCATTGTATTTCGACGGTAGACTTCCGAGAATTTTCGCCATGATGGCTGTGTAAGAAACTGCTTCTCCCAGATCCTTCAGCTGAGACGCTATGTTCTGTATTTGGGATGCATGCTGCACAACCGACTCATTGGAATCGATGCGATGTCCGTGGAATTTTTGCAACAAGAGCATCTTGTTCGACGCTGACTTCTGTTCATGAATTCTTACCAATTTGTCCCACATTTCCTTCGCTGTAACGCACTCGAGCAAACAGTCGAGCTGGGAATCTTCGATCGAGGACGAAATTATGCACATGGCCGTCGCGTTGTCTTTAAGCTACTTTTGGCCGTCAGCCGAATTAGCCCTTGCCGGCATTGCTCTCGTGCCTGTAACTACATCTTGGATCGTGTTTGCGATAAGCATCGAGTTCATTCGAAATTCCCATGCTTGAAAATTCAAGCCATCAAACTTTTTGAACAGAGTTGATTCCGTCATTTTTGTTCGATCGCTTTTCGAAGCACAAGTACCGGTACGTATACCACGACCCTACAATGACTACCACGTGTCAACTAACGCAAAAAGAATTTAAACAAAAGAAACAGTCACGGTTGCCCACCTGCCCCCAATAGGGCGGACTGGTACAAATGAACCCCGCGTGCCACTCCAGAGTGGGCCCTTAACAATGATTCCCCAAATCTGCATTGTGGGCGCCACTTTTCCTTTTGTTTGCCTTAGTGCAATGCTAAATTAGATGAGGTGAAGGAACACCTAATTTCGCTAAGGATGCCTGACTCTAACTCAAATTAGAACAAAAAGCACTCCTCAGAGACATGGACCCCTTGGAACCTATCCACAAGGCTATTTGATTTCTTCCTGAAGGGAAAAATAAATATCCTTCGGTTCATGAAGCCTCCTGCTCCTTGCCTAATTGAGATTACGTAAGGAGCATGATACGTTTTTGAGCAGTGGAAACATTTTATTAACGAATGATTTTATTTCTAAAAATCATAAAACCCGTCAGAGATTTAGATTCCAAGAAAAAATTTTCAATCATCTTTTAAACAATTCATTTGTTTTTAACAATTTCTTAAACAATTGGAGATAACAATTGAAAACTGTCATTTCCACAAAGAAACGTACCGTTAATAAGATTTGAAAAAAAATTTGTATTTCGATGATTAATTCAAGTTCTTAATTTTGCAACAACGAAAACTGTTTATACCAGACTGAAAAATGAAAACTTTTCAATTTTTCCATCGGGGATCTATTCATAAGCTTTTCCATAATAGCTCCAAGGGAGGGAACAAATCTCGAATTCATAGTTCAGCAATCATCACTTTTGCAATGTTCATGTTCGAGCAGCGGAAAATTGTTGGTTAACTATTGCATAACTTGTTGAAAAATTGCGATAAAAATTTTTTACCGCCGGATTATTGTTCGTTCATCTATTGAGTAAGCCTATGAATTATTTTGTTCCTTAATTTACATATTGAATATGTTGTTATGATTTTTGTTCATTAAATATCCCAAGTAGGCGAAGCGCGCGCAAGCCAGAGCACCCGTTTTCGGCCGGATTTTCACTGCTTTGGGAAAATTATCAATAATGGTCCTGCAGTTTCGGAAGTCAAAACTTTTTTTAGGAGATTTTCTCCCCTTTTCGAATTTTTTTTTTAGATTTGGAAAATCTCAATTAGTTGACTTATTTACAAAAAACGAAACCCAATGCATTTTTTAGTTAATTTCTTATATTTATTGCAATTTTTGTTTCGCCGAATCATCTTTTCCAAAAAATGTTTGCATGTCATTCCGAATCGAATGACCCCTCGTTTGTATTTTCCCGAGAAGGTGTACAAAAGTTGGCTAAAAAGACACTTGTTGCCTAGACAATTTGTGCTATATATATAGCAGAAAAGTGAACGAATAAATTAATGGAATAACCACATCAGTTCATCAATTCATAAGTTTTTCATTTTCATTCAATAAAAAAAAGCTGCAGCTATAAATTGTAACGCTCGATTTCAAATTAAGGAAGATCGGGGTATTTTACCAGGTTTTCTAAAGCTGATAAAATAGTTACAATGGTGTAAAAATGATGTTGTTCATGGTAAAATATTATTATCGATGATGGGTTTTATTGGAATTGCACTAAAGGCGCTCGGGATGCCACTCAGGCCCGGAAAAGATAGGAAAAGACCGAACAAGCGCCTGAGTACTTATCCGAAATAATTATGCGGTATTTGATAAAAGAAATGTAGCGTTTATTCAACCTGGCAGAAGGCCAGATTGTTTTTAATTCAAAAAAATGATGTCCTACGAAAATATTACAATTTTGCCGCAAATATAACATAGATTGTGCGCAAACAATTTCCAAAAGATTTACGTTCGGATGGCGCGATCGTTCGCTGCCGTCGCACCCGAGCCGCTCACCGATATATTTCCGCACACTATATGCCACAATTAATAGATTAACCCTGATTTTAATTAGTAAAATAGCGCAAGAGAATAGGCAGGGTTCGGATGGATGAGTCTACGGCTGAATTTCCGAAGAATAAATACAAGAAATGAATGAATAACTATTCCCAATCTATCCGCAAATTTGATACGCAACGCTAATGAGTCTCGTACAACGCGCGACCCTTATTTCTGTGACAAATTAATATATAAAAAGAAAGCGCACCAGCGGGACAACTCACGCAATTTACAAATGATCCAAATCTTCCAATTCTCCTTGAGATTTCCTCCGGGGTTTGCCGCAGATGATGATGATAGTGACGGCAAGATTGCCGGCAGCAACGTCACAATGGATGGCAATGCTAAGTATGCCCTTTGTCGACTCTTCTACTTCCCAATCTTATTTTAATTGCACCACAACTGGTTGGCAACTACTTCACCACCATCCACCGCAACTTTTACTAATGTTTAACTGATTTGTCGGCGTATTTCACTGTGAAAAGTACATTTTTATTTGGTTCTTTGTTTCTCGTGGAGAACTAATACACGTACTGTGCTCTTTGGGTCGTCGACCAGAAATGCAGTTGGCCGTGAAAGTTCGCCGCATATATCCTTGGCCTTCTTCATTGATTAGTTTCTCAATTCTCCAATTTCCCTAATCGGCGCTAATGCACGGGTCGATTTTAGGGAAATTGGATCGAATATTGATTAATAGGGGCACAGGATTGGTCATCGACCATTACGACTCCCGTATTCAGGATTGAGTATTGAGGATCATTTGTTCTGAAGCATAGTTTGAGGCCTCAAACTATGCTTTCAAACAAATGATCTTCAAAATATGGATTGTGTATTTCATCACCCAGTCGGTCCGTCGGTATGGCAGTCGATTACCATCAAACTGATACCATCAGCTTTCTACTTTTTATCATTGTTATCATAAAAGTTCTTA
Source organism: Meteorus cinctellus (assembly GCA_030523045.1). Classification (NCBI taxonomy): domain Eukaryota; kingdom Metazoa; phylum Arthropoda; class Insecta; order Hymenoptera; family Braconidae; genus Meteorus; species Meteorus cinctellus. Next base: position 4,086 of record JAPYZF010000999.1, read on the forward strand.
TCTTGAGTTCTTATCCGCGACTCTTGATTTATGAAGTTCAATAACAAGTTTGAAAATAATCGACTTATCGGTAATAGCTTTGGTTTTTCTTCTGTTAGTATTTTCTGGCCTCTTACAGTTGGAAATATGTGTTACTCATTGTTGACTCCAAATTAAGCATTTCGGACATTAGGACTAACTTTCTCAGATTAAGACAGTGTGGTATAAATACCTAGTATCGTTTTCATTAATTTTTCCGTTTTGTGCATACTCAAAATTCAACTGATGTAATTAGGATTGACGTTTAAAAAACTTTTCGAAACAATTTCAGGAAATAGAAGCTCGAATTTGACGTCTATCTATAAGCATATGAGAAAACCAGATATTGGTTCTACATCCTTTCGATTTTCTGTCTTGTCTAGATCGTAATCGGCGCAGGAAATCAGGACATGGATATGAATTAATGAACTGCGAATACATTTATCCTGAGTTCTTCTCACTATGTAGAAAGGTGATTGATTATGGATCTACATTTGGCTGAGGCCTTGTTTTTTAGGTCTGAAATTCACTGTTCCACCAACCTGCGTCAAGCGTATCTATTCATTCTGGTAATAGTACAAACAAGGGTGTGATGGAGTATCTAAACGCAAAAATCGAAGGGGAGCATGGCCTACGGGCCCGTCAAACCACGAAGGCCTATTAGTAGTTTGTTCGCTATCAAAGGCTGACACCTTGGTGCTCGTGGGAGTAGTAGCCATGAGAATAAACATGTCGCATGATACAGTTATTGTTAAGCTTATGGAATAATTTTTATTTCATACTTTCACATTGTATCATATTCTATTGCATTAATTGTGAATTCAATTTTAGATATTAGTTCTTAGACCTTACGACGTGATTTCAAGGAAGAAAGGCGCGTCGAATTATGGCCACCCAATTTGATCCCGCGAAAGACTTTTTATTAATCCGATAGGATAATCCCCCGCGAATCTACCGCGATACACATACCGCGAATTAAGTTGAGCGCCAGGTACCTTACGGGTACCAATCGTGATGATTCCAAAGGTGTTATTCTCTGAAAGAATGTAAAGATTAATTGTGAGCTGCCCTCGACTCCTGGTGCAGAGAAACCCTCGGCGATTCACAATTAATAAATCAATCGATATCGAATACCATGACTAGCAACGATAGAGTGGTGTGGCACGACGAATGTGTAGCATGAAATATTTTACAAACATAAACAATTAGATGGAAAAGTAAAGAATATTTATTAATGAATACCACACGTTTCAAATACGCGGCTAATCCACACAATACGCGTGAAACGCGATTTCGACAAGTTATTTCTGAATAATAATATATAATAATTGATAACGCGATTATCCAAGTGATAATCCGCGTATACTTTCTATAAGAATTGTCTAGAGACGACGACACAATATAAATTCACTCATACAATTTATCACACAATGCATTCAATCATTCATATAACATACAATCGATACGCGAGATCGATTCGTATTGAACCCTTCTAAATTCTATGCACGACAAAGTATTACATAACCAAAGATCAGACACACAAGATTTACCGGGTGTTTGCGCTTACCGCATAGCTCGCATTATCATGTATTGTGACAAATTCTTTCGTTTCGCGGTCCTTGTCTTCCTTCAATAATATCTGTTGTACTTCAGGTCCTCTTTGTCGGTGATGATATTCCTCGAACTCGTTCAGCTGATCGGCGATCTCCTCGCTTTCACTCGCGTATAACACGTTATCAATTGTCTGGTATCGTCCAACTCGCACTTTGCGAAAACTGCTCACAGTTTTTAATGTTGCTCGACCGCTCGATAATATACAACATACACAATATTTAGCACAGATGCTACTACGTTTCTTCAAACGACAAAAGAACGTCTTTACGTTGATACTTTTGGGTGCGAACTCTCTCAGCAAGGTCAAGTCTAACGCACTCAACCGCGCTAGATTTTCGGCTCTTGCACAGCGCTCCCCACTCTTTCCTCTACAATCTTTGTCTCAATGCATTTTCTCTATGTCCATTCGATGCTCCTTACCGGCTATCGACCCCCGATTCATCGATCTCGCTCGCTCGCTCATACTAATACTCACGCACATCCGTTCGCGCTCTCGCACTCATACAAAACAGAATTCGGACGATGGCGTATAGATCTCAGTCGATCCACGCGTAACCAATTGCATCCCGCGACGTCCCGCGATGTCCCACGAGTTCCTCGTATTGAATTTCCCATTGGTTTATCCGGCGGTCCTTGTTTCGCATAGCTCGTGATCCATATAAATTAAAGAGAGAACGAATTAGCGATGTACTTCGCCGCTTCACAACTCTTCGCGTCCTTTTTGTGTCATTATTATTATTTTTCGTCACGCGCTGCTGCGGACGAGGACAGTGGCGTTTACCACGTCACAACCTTTTCACGCGCTTATCGATTTCTCAAGTTTTCCGGATTTTACATATTTCGTCTTCATTTTTATTGTTTTTGATTACACAGGTATGGATAGCATAGCTGGAATCGTTTCCAAGTATTTGATGTCCCGATGCTTTGGTATCTAGTCATAATCATAGGTGGGTACCGGTTAATCTTGTGGAGTCCATTTATGCGAAGTGAGACATTATATACAGTGGAATTTGCTTGGTGTCCCGAAAGCACCGTTGTAATGGTGGTGATTCCTTCCCCCCATGATGGCTTGAACAGGGTAACATCTATGAACGTGAGGAGCAGCATAGAAAGTTCCCAAACTGAAATCCCGGTACAGCGTACCATATCAATGCTGACTCCCATTGACTTCATAACCGGTATCCCGATTACGCATCGAGTCCCGTATTAGTTTGCGTCTGATCTCGCGGCATGAGCCATCACAGCCCGTCTCAAGATGCTTAGTTGGGTCGCGTTTCTTGCGGACTACCCCCTAGAGATATTCGGAGTGGTGTACTTAAATTTTCTGTTTTCCTGAAAACATTTATAAGCACACACCAGGAATGAAACCCGGCGCACCGCTGTTGCATAACGAGTCTTCTGTCCCACCCACTACCGAGCTCTTACATATTTACATACTAGTTTTATGAAAAATTTGTGAAAAAAAATCAAAAAATGGTGGAGATATGACCGTCGAGTGGAATACTTTTTTGAAAATATTCGCTGACGGAGGGCGTGATTTCTCTGCGCTACTGGTTGACGAAGGGGATAGGGGCTTGGAAGTTTTCGGTCGAAATGGCAGCTATTTGAAGATTATATTAGTGTTGTTCCAAACAACTGTTATTTCTATAAGATATTTTCAAATCTTTACTCCTGCGTCAACCAATAGATTTTACATTTTTAAATAACCGAAAATTCTTTTTTTTTTCCTTTCAGACAATGCCTCACAGAGAAATCATGCCTACTGTCACCGAGGATTTTCGAAGAATCATATCTCCGCCAGTATAAATAATTCAATATATGCTTCTTTATTAGCTTCAGAATGAAACATAAGAAACTCAACTGAATTGCAATGTCTATAACAAGTCATTCCGCCAGATTTATCGCTACAATTAAATCTGAGTATAATTTGATAGTGGCATATCCCCAATGAAGCTTCACTTTATATCAAAAAATCACTTCAAAGAAACCATGGATGTTCAACTATATGACTTACTTTTGTTTTTAGCTGCAAGATTGGACTTTGTTTGTCTAAGTTGCATTCCCCTCTCGTGCCTCTCTAGGGACAAGGGGAATGCATGCTGTGGATTATTAATAAGTGATAATAAAATTGGATATACGATGCTACCCAGATTATGCAAAAACAAAGAAGATATATTGATTCAATCAAGTGCCTGGGTACTTGAATAAATGGAGAGAATGTTTGCCAATGAAATAAGGCGTGCGAAGTCATAATAAGAATGATATTCAATATGATAAGGTGTTAATTCAACTACGACACTGTTCAGATTGCCTTCAATTATTTTCAACACAATGAGAATCGCATATTTCCATATTATAAACAGTATACACGACGATTATCATGGAGATCTTTATCTATATTTCTCCGGTTACGCCGCGCCGAATGTTCACCCACCTGCTTGCCCCTCACTGATCTATCACGCTTCGGAATTATTCGAAATTCGCAATATTTTTGTCAATCCTTATTAATATTATTATTATTCGCTTTATATTTATCTCTTACATTTAGTTTCTCCAATCCCCAGAGTTTCATTAAATTACATGCAAAAAAAGGGACTCTAGGATTCAACTGGATGAGTACACGGTTGAAAAAATTTTAATGGATAATACGAAATAGAATAATGTAAGTAATTAATCACGACACGGATAAACTGAGTTCGGAATTTCCGTGTAACGCGCGCACACCTGTTTCCGCATAGGTAAAAGTAGCACCAAATAGTTGTCTGAATAGTGACGGTCAACTAACGTAATTTATACTTTAAAATTATTTCTTTGTGAGGCTTCGTAGACTTTGCGTCGTTGTAGAGGTTGGTGTTGACGTCCATATCTACTTTCCCAATGGACGGCGATGGTCACCGGGCTTGGTTCTCGTGTACACATACTATTGCTCACCACAGACACTTGTTACTGTATTATTGGATTAGTTTGGTCGCACACTCCAGATATTCCACGCCATTTTAAGGTTCTACTGGATGCTAATCACTTTCAATATTTCACTTGATAACCGAATACTGATCGCTCTCAAAGTACGAAGTAATCGTTAAATGTTGCTCTCTTTCGTTTGGAATCACGCCCACTTTCTATGGCACACTGATCAGGAGTGTCCGTTGTTCTTCTTACTAGCGGTTTCATCCGTTTTCACAATTGGTTGATGATAGTGCTTAATCTTGCTAATTTCTATGATTGGCGTTAACTCGTGGTCAAGGGTCTACGTTTCGATTGGCCATTGATTAATTGGTTATTTGATTGGCCGATGATCCGCCATCTAAGCCAATCAATTTCTTGTCACTCGTGGTGTTGATAATTGCTACGCTGTAACTCCGGCAAGTATTGCGCGCCAGTTCACGTAGCTGCGCAATAAACCAGTATGCATGATCGTTGATCGCGGAGGTGAGGTGAGATCCTTGCCATTCTTGGTTATGATTTTGCACGCCGCACAACGCGCGAGCGTGTGGGAGTGCTGTATTAACGATAGGTCACCATGCGTTAATTTCAGACCATGAAATCGTTCTCATACCACAAGTTAGAAATCAAATTAATCAAAATGTGGATTTTTTCATAACTGGAGACATGGAATTATATTTTTGGCCTATATTTCATCCGTATACTGAACTATTCACGAAATTAATTGCAGTTAAAAAAATATTTGGGCTGCCGTCCGCCGGTCTGTGTGTTGGCAAATCGTCACGTTTTAGAAAAATATAGACAATGGATTGATATAAATCTTCATGGATAAATTTCCATTCGCCCTTAGAGCGATCTCTAGTGCAGGATGTTATCAAATTTGTAATCGTTAAAAATATATCAATTGAAATTTATAGATTTTCTAGATTCTATCGTCAACATTCTCACCAGCATCACTTTAATTTTTCTCTTATTACTGCATATTGGGATACTTCTTTCTCGTTCACACACATACTATTTTTAGTATCTATAACTCATCCTCGTAAACAGCGCCACGATAGGAATAGGAATTACATAGTGAATAATATTTGTTATTGACTGTCGATATGACCGTAGGAAAATACATTTTCTGTGATTTCACATTTGTTTTTCATTTGGAATTTCCCTTCTCGTATTGATTTGTTTCCTCTGACCTTTTTTTTTTTTTTTTTTTTTTTTTTTTTTTTTTTTTTTTTTTTTTTTTTTTTTTTTTTTTTTTTTTCATTTCTTTTCTCATTAATTTTTTTTTTCATAAATAATTAGCGCGTTTTGTAATTATAAGATGATGAATTCGGATTTGTGGTGGTGTATTTTCATTGTATCATGAGTGACCCGCTTGAGTTCGTAGGATCGACCTTCTATTTCGTATCTTCATTGACATGTTTGTTCAGTAACCTCAAAGTGATGATGCCTAGGTGAGTTGTCCACGATTATTTCGGTCATTGCCCTATTATTAATTGGTGTTAGGTTCTCCTTTGCAGATAAATAATAATCGAGGAGAAGTCAGTGAGTAGTGGCAAGCTTGTGTAGTAGGCAATACGGACGTGGCTGGTGCCACCTCGTCACATAGTATACCAACATTCTAATAAATGATTTTCAAACCATTCCCATTGATCAAATAACTATGTGATAACTTTGGTTGTCATGCAGTTCTTAAGCAATCAATTCCTGCTGGAGTTGGACTAATATCTTTTTTTTCGAAAGCTGGGATTTCGAACTTCCGTAGGATAAATAAACCATTCAACTGCGTTTCTCGGCTAAGTGCATCGCAGAACATTTGCAATGATCGTTTCTCTGGTTGCGCTAAATTCAAGTATATTTTATCGCTTTTTTGTTCTCGGCTTGTATCGATTGTTTGAGCTATGTATTTTTTAACTTCCCGATAGGATGTTATTGTTTTTACCCCGAAAATGAAAAATCGATTTTTTAACAGATCTCGACGTTTTAAGACCTCCCCAACATAACCTGCACATTTTTAGCGTCTAGTC
>JAPYZF010001005.1:0-17435 GCA_030523045.1 Meteorus cinctellus
GGCTGAAACAATGAGGCTAGTGAACTTGGAAAGGAAAATTTAAGATCAGGGTCACCCATAATTGGGCTCCGAATTTCCCGTCCAAGTTTCCTGGGGTCCACCCTCAGTACAAGTGAAAACTTGCACTTTTTATAAAATATATTTTTGAAACTCACTCTCCTCGAGACTCTTAACGTCTACAGACGTGTTTCATTTTTTTGTTACCGACCTTTCTATGGCGGTGGTCTAACTGAGTTGTGATTCAATGAAGTTATTTTATTTTTGATTTTTCATTTAATTATTTGGGTAATTGATTACCATTATTTGTGATTCATTGAATAAGTTTAATGCGGCAATCAAGAGTAAAGAAGTAACATCCAATACTGCTAGAAGATACGTAAGTTGTACTATATATATATATATATATATATATGTTTCTTCTCATTAACGAAATAAAAGGCTTAACCGAGTCAAATTGCACTTTGCAAAAAGATCATCTATTTCCTTATGTATTTCACCTTGTGTTCTCTCCCAAATTAAGTTTAATTAGATTAATGAAAAAATTAAAAGGGGAATAGCAACAACAACAAGGCTAGTTTATGTCACCGTTCGTTCGGCCTGACATAACACATTCATATACGCGGTAAAACAAAAATATATTTTGAATGGAACACAATGTCGCATGATGCTTGAGAGAATCTCGAAGGTACTGCGTATAATGAAGTCGCATAAGGCCAAACAATGAATTAACTATGTTACGGCAATTTCCTAAGTTAACCAATAATATTATCTTTTGTATGGCAAGATATCGCACGAACTAGTCACATAATTATTTATGACGCTTCCGGCAATATGAATAAACGGGAATTCTAGTGCATAGCACGCATAAACTGGAGTGGGACTCCGTCAGGGATCAGGACTCCATTTTAATGGAAGTCGCTCGTCGAAGGCTTCCCACACACATAGTTTCCAACTGGCAACATCACGAGGTCACCAAGTAATTATACACAAGCAAGTCGAACGCTGCTTACCCAGTATCACCGTTGGATCTCGAAATCTTTCCCAATCAACGTCGTCTCTGATCACAGCTCCTTGGTCTGTGTGTCCAAAACGTGGCACAAATCACACATTTGTAATAATTTTCAATACTTTCTGAATGTGACACCTCGCCGAGTTGTTCAAGGGACAGATACACGTGACTCACTGTTTCTAGCACGCGTTCACGCAAGTTGTTCCCCCATATCGTCTGAAGGCCAGTAGGCTAACCGAAATCGCAAACTTCTAACTCTCTATCATTCATACTCTATATTATTTGAATCTGTGGCGCCTAGGCATCATACCGCCCACGCGTTCGGTGTCCTTTTCTCGATGATCTACCTCGCATTTCGATAATAAATTCGGAATAATACAGTCAATCCCAATGATACCATACTGCCCGTTGTATTCCTCAGTGCTTCCTTGTGATTCCCATACGCGCTGAGTGCGTCATTCATCTTTTTAGTATGATTCACGACCTCTCAGCATGTGACAGTCCATAGAAACATAGAATAAATCACGGAACATTAATGAACAATAACATTTATGTTCAGTATGAATACTCGTGACTATGAACGTCTTATGTAGTTTCTATGACTCTATGACGCTCGAAGAAACTGATGATCTGCCACGTCTCAATATATGAAAATATAAATATGTCCGCACATTCGACTTTGGTGGCGTTGGGCTAAAGGGGTTTTCCTTTGCACCCTATTTCGGTTGCTGGCAATTACAAAAACCACTAGCATGGCAATCAGCGTGATCACCAACAAAACAATCAGCGAGATCACCAACAAGACGATCAGCGAAATCATCAGCAAGACGATCAGCGTGATCACCAGCAAGACGTTGAGCAAGATCACCAGGAAGACAATTAACAAAATAAGTTGCAAGACAATCAGCTAGATAACCAACAAGCAAATCAGCGAGATAACCAGCAACGCTATCACCAAAATAACCGGCAAGATGATTAAGGCTATAACCTGCAAGACAATCGGTACTATAATCTGCAAAACAAATAATAAAGAGAGTTCGAACTTCCAACAGTACTCGTAGTCATCTAAATTTTGTCGTTGTTTAAACTGAACATCGCCAATTACCGAAATCTGCGAATCACACATATTTCTTGTTTTTTCGTACAGGTAGTAGTATTTTCCCTTCCATACGAAGTCCTTGGCCCTATTGATCAGATACGTAAGCGTTGTATCACAGCGTGTATTTTATGTGAAGCCAGGAGATATGGTCACAATATATATGAACGCATTTATTTTTTGAAATCGTTAAATTGAATTATATAATTGATGGAAAAAGTATTATACATGATCATTACTGAAATAACTACTTTGCATCAAAAAAAGTTTGTCAATAGGATTGTGAATTGCAGCATGCAAGCTTTGAGATAAAGTAGGACCATCGTGTGATGAGCTTCCATGATGAGAATTGGAGACCATAGGATTTCCCTCCGGCGCAGTATTCTCGCTCTCTGTGAAATCGAATCCTATTTCAGTTCCATCTAGCGAAATATCACTGCTGCACACACTTTCTCCTGAATTGCCAGGATACACATCTGGAACACAAAATAAGTGTTTGTTCTATATATTCATCAAATATGTTACACAGTGACTTTACCCGATTAGAAAACATCCCTTTATTGACTTCGCATTTTAGAGAGAAATCTTTCGTGGCTTACCCATTGCTTATTTTCATGCCAGGTGTAATAGAACTTGACATGGCAGGGTGCAACAACAAGGGGAAGTTCATGCACCGACATTCGTAACATTTGGCTCATGGACCAAAGAACCGACAGTAATACAACAGCACGACAGAATAACGAGACAACTGAACGATTGAAAACTTTATACGGGCAGGCGCCGAACTCACACCCACGAGGTACGGGCCATTGGTGAGAACAAAGAAATGAAACTTTTTATGATATGAATGATTGAACTGTCACAATTATTTAATGAGTTATTTACTATTGAAGATGTGAAAATCGCGAGCGCTCTTCAGACTTGCTGGGGGAGCGGGACTTGGCGAAGCAGGTCACACACAAGCGGGTAAGGCGATCGGTGCGCACCCTACTATCGCTACTGCGTGTATAGCGAGATGATCAGAGCGAATCCCGCTCCCCGCTCTTTCCTATTTTTCCAATTTTAAATTTTATTTTATACAAATTCATTTCCAGGCTGAGAGGCAGAAACTTCACTTAATTTATTTATTTTTACGACTATTTATATATTTTCGTACGATTGTCGTATCGATTTTGTTCGAAAATCACCTTAAAATTCAAGATTCTTTCAACTCCTCAATTTTTTCGCTTCATGAAGTTCGTATAAAATTACAATGCTTTTCATTATTAGGTTGCAAATCTCATATGAAACAATCAATTACATAAGGGCTATGGAAAGTTTTTTTTCAGATGTGACAAGGTTACTGCAGCCACCACAAATAAATACACACTGCCGCAATCATCTGTAATGTTATTAGTTTCTGAGACCATATAAATAATGATTAAACATGATTTTTGCGGATTCAATCAATTTGAATCATGTACCAATTGTTTCTAATCTTCTTTGACAGGAATAGAATGTGACGAAATAGCGGCAGTATCATTCGGGAAGAAACCATTTAAAGGGACCGGGTGGTGGTTTAGAATTTTCCAATGTTAATTTTTTTTTTTTTCGATATTCTGAAATTATAATCCTTTGAGAATACTGTTAAATTTTTGTAATGACATTGACGATATAAGGTAAGGCCCGGCGCTTTACCTTATATGATTACCTTAAACTTTAAGGGGGTATTCTAGTCTAGTCTATTTCGCGAAGTTACACGCTGTTGAAGTAGAGGGGGAATAAAAAAATGGCCTGTTCTGGTTGACACCATTCCTACCCTTCTGGTCATCAGAAACCAAAAAACCGAACGGATCCTTAATTAGTATAGATCCCGCTATGGCATAAACCTCGGACAAATAAAAAAAAAAATTTTTTCCCCAAATGGCGGCCGCTTGAAAAATTTTGCTCAATACAAAAATAAAATTTTTCTTTTCAAGTGGCCACTTTGTCTGAAACTTGAGTATATTATTCTGTACTGGATATAACTGGGTCTAAAAGAAATAGTTTACCTAAAAAACTTCTACTTTTTTTATGAACAAAACGTTGTTAAATACAGGTAGTTTTTAGACTCGTAACTTTGACAACGCGCCATTTTGTCAAAAAAAAAATTTTTTTTTCATTCTAGTTCCAGTCAAAGCTGTACTTATAATAATTAAGAATCCGTCATTTTTTTTCTATTTTGGATAAGAGGGAGAGATAAACCATCACCCACCGGTCAGGTCAATTTTCATTTTCTTGTGGTTGAAAGTAATAAAATATGTGTGAAAAAGTTTAAAAGCATTTGTTCATTCCCTTCATAGTGAAAAATTTTTTTTTTAATATCTCAAATTTTCGGCCGCTTGACCCCTTAATGAAATTGTTGGTGCTCATTTGAAATTGCAAAAGTCGAAAAACATCTGGGATTAGCGGGTGTTTTACCAGTAGCATAGTGAAAAATTTCTGGGGGGCTCTCTATGAATTTGTTTGTACATTCCTCCAGTGTATCCGCGATCTCGCGAGAATAGATCAACATGGTCCATATATGGAGAGAAAAGAATAGTAATGATTACCATTCTTACATAGTAATCAGACTCATTATCAGTAAAATGGTAAATGACGCTATGTAGAATAGGATTGATCACCATTCTTATGGTAATGATTACGATGTTACATTGAAACAAATATAATGGTAAATTTTGCTATCCTGCATGGGAATCAGAGTTATTTAGAACGGTACTTAGTCCCATGCCAGAATGGCAGTCATTACAGTGTTATATATCATGATTCCATCTGAAGAAGGACTTTTATTTCATTATATTCAATTTCTCTTCCTTGAATCTAATTACAAATTTATTGTAATTACTAATTGTAATGACGAATATGATTTCTATAAACATTATCACTCGTATGTATTTAAAAAATTACCTGATAAATGGTACTGTTTATTGTATTCTGATTTAGTAGGGAGTTATTCATTGACCCGAGTTGTTATTGCTGCTAAAGTAAAATTTATACCAAAAAGCTGGTTTCAGGAAACTTTCATCATTTCTTGTCAATTTTGATTATTATTATCATTGTAATGAACTAAACAAATTGTATTGTCGATTATTGACGAAGTTTTAATTGCAATCAATAAATTATCAATTGTTGATCATTAGGTATTTTGATTTGTTTAATTATTCTTCATTTTTTATCAGAAAATGATATTTCATTATGAGTGCTCTTTCAATTATTTGGATTAGTTGATTAAATATATAAATGTATATTTCAAATAACCTGATTTATGTATTCTATCACAACCCAATTTACGAAATATCAAATAAATAAAACATTGTATATGTTGCTAGGTAAAATTGTAATCATGTCCATTTACATAGTTCTCTCGTGAATGTAGGATGGTAATCATTCCCATGCTAGCATAGCCAACGTTACCATTCAAAATCGAGGGGATTACTCTGCCCCTTGACTCTCGACGCTGGAAAATCCTCGATTCTATGTAACATAGTAATGATTACCATCCTAGATTGGAATCAGACCTATTCTTTTCTCTCTGTGTATGCCACAAAACACTGCTGTCGCGTGTCTGGAAGCTGCAGGTACATGAAACAGTATAATATTCTAGACACCCCAGCAAATCTTATGTTTATGAATTTGTAGATAATGACTTAGTGCTTCATGGTTGGAACTTTTGACCATTCGTGTCCGATTGCTATTATACTCATTTCTTCGACGTCACATGCCGAAGAGAGACACTATCATTCGTCCTAAAAAGCTGGCTTCATGGTCGGTCTGCTAGGTGCTTTATGAGCAGTTTTGCCCAATTGACGGGTTTTTTTTTTCTTCAAATGGTACGTTAATAATATGATGTGTGATGTATAATGGTAGCAGTCGGCGTAATGCACGCGGAATATTGTTACGAGCTGACAATATTGTTTTTCATGGTTGGAACACCAATCCATTCGCATCAAATGAAAGTGCATCTGAGGGCCGATAAATAACCGAGGAATCATGTATATGTCATGGGATTCAGATGAGCATGTCACGTATTTTACCCATGAGACACTGAGTCAAAGAACTATAACTAAAGCGGATAAACAGCCGAAAATTATGCACTAGGTCCGTTTGGAAAACTCAAATGCTATATTCCTAGCTTGGCCAAAGTCGTTAAACTAATGCATCTAACTAAGATCACTGCCACTATGGCTATTCAACATATAACTTCATGTTGGGTAGTTATAGCAGCTCAACACTACTACATCAGTTCGTTTTGCAGTATATCAGTCGAAAGATTCTTACCATCAGGTGAATACGGGTTATTTGGATTTAGTGGCTGAGTTGCTGAAGAGAAACTAGATGATTCCCCGTCTCGCATTGATAGAGCAGCCAAGTAGTTGCCTGCAAGGAAGGAAAAATACAATTTGAAGAATGAAGTTCTTGAGAAAATAAGTTCAGTCCAAAAATTGAAAGTGGCAAGAAATACAATTGGGACTATGCGGTTGTGGAAATTCGGGTTGCCCCCCTTATGAAAATGCCAACGGCTCAAAAAATTATGGGGTAAGTATCACTGTTCCAAATAGCGCTGAGACAAGTGATATTTCTATGGTTTTATGACTGCTCAACGCGAGATATGATTTTCTTAATTTGATCCTTCCAATAGATTGCTTGAAAATCTCATGCATAAATTCTTTCATGAGATTAGTCAAAATTTTGAATCGTTTCTCGCACGCATTGTTTTGGCACATAAAAATTAGTCAATTTTGCAAAACTTACTAGAAAGCACTCCGAAAATTATGATTTCGATGAATTTTGATACCCAAACAGGTAGTTAAGAATTCTAACAAGTATCTAAAGGCGGTCTCAATTTGTTCATAATTTATGAGTAAACAAAAGTAATGAAAATTAAAAATTAAATATCTCTGAAACTATTATCTGGTGTTTAAAGTTTCTACGGACAAATTGTAGAGCTAAAAAAAAGCTACATTTCTTTCTTTTTTTTAATTCTTGCCCGACCAATAGATCATTAGTTTTGACCAATCGAAGATTTGATATATTTTTGTAGATTTAAGTTAATTGTGTGTGTGTATGTGTGTGGGTGTGTGTGTATGGGGGGGGGGGGGGGGGGGAGGGGGGGAGAAAATGTGGGGGGGCCTTCGGGGGAAACTCGCGGTGCAGCGTGGCTAGATAGTTCACATCATGATGAAAGATGCAATTAAGGGATTAAATGGAGGTGGAACTTCAAGAAAATTGATGTATTTCCAATTTTTAATTTAATAATATAACATGCCAAAAATATTGCCCTGAAGTTTCCGATTTACGGATTCACCGCCAAGACATTTTTCCTTCATTCATTTGCTGACCGCAATCACATAAATGTCGTACATTATTTCCATGATAATTTCGCACACACGTGTGCTCACCTTGTTGTTCTCTAGATCTATGTGGCGTTACGCTTTAGCGCGCTGCCATCATGGCTGAAATTCAATTGACGACAATACACTGCGTTGCGTGACAGAATATGAATCTCCATGAATATTCGCGCGGAAAAATAAGAATTGTTATAAACATTTATCATACGAATGCAGCCATCTCAGATGAATAGCATTTCACTTAACAGTCGCAACTTTTCTCGTTTTTTCGGCCGTACCAAACTGCGGCAACAACTCACGAGAGTCAAAATGCAACTACAGGTGAGAAAGTAAAGTCAGTCCGGGTTTTCAGAAATACCAGAAATCAAACCCCACTATTTGGACATGATGCTCGATGGTCACTTATTGAGATTATGAATAACAAATCAGAGAGCATTCAATGGCGAGCCATCGATTATACAAAGTCCACACGGACACAAAACTGCCGATATGAAAATCAACAGTTTTATGACGATGCTCGGCTTTCCTCTGATCTTGAGAATCACTTCTATTTAGACCAACAAATCGGGGGCACGTCTTCCAAGACTAATAAAAAATCCTTGAATACTCATGAGTAGTATAAATGGCTGTACTCTTGATTCAAATATAATCTTTCATTGTTATTCATTGTAATGCATAATGTTTCTGTGAGATCTTTTGATCATTCCCTTCTAACATTTACATTTGTCATCAGTTGTAACATGTGTGTCATCAATTCCTTGTAATTTATATTCTTTTATCAGTTTCACGCAATTAACACACTTTATTATATCTACATCACATTCTTTTTCTACATTATTGCGTACGCATGTTCTACATTTCACCGTGTTCTTACAGTCTTTGGCATAATGAAATAAACCCCGGTATTTATAGCACCTCGAAAGGCTCACAAACCCGAATGCTCTGCATATATTCCTTCCAATTATGTTTTTTTTCATCAATGATCATTTTGTTTGTTTTCGGGTCAACTTCCGAGATTATGATCACCAAGTTTTTTGTAGTTTGTTTAACTATTGTCTCTTTTATAAATGTCCCGGTAGGAGAAGCTATGGTAATGACCCCGAAAATATAAAATCGATTCTTTAATTGATCTTGACGTTTGAATTTCCCAGAAACTGTGATGTAACAAAATCATATGCGAATTACACTGGGTTGAACTAAATTACTGAAAAAGTTAATATTATCGCTGAAAGAGATGCTCGTAAGTCTGATTAATGATTAGCTGAATCAATGAGTCGAACCGAATTGTAATAAGTGATTCTGACTGTTTTGAAACTGAATTGAAACACCACCACAACTTCTTTAAGCGTTAGAACTATCGTGAGATAGTGTTCAGTGCACTGGCATCACGTGCTGTATACACGCTGATACGCTTTATCTTAAAATTGACAATTTTAACTGAGTTTTGGTGAGTTCAGCTGAACTAAAAGTATCACTGAATGAATGTACTAATTGAACTGTATTGAGTCGACTATTTCTGATGAGCTGCATGGTGAAATATAACCCAATAAACTGATTTTATGTGAGCATGAATGTCCACATACTTATATGCACTATAAGCGATAGATCAAAAATTGCTGCCTCACCGGTGAATACCGTGGTCGATGAGGAAGCCGGGAGAGAAATAGTCAATGCGCGATCCATATTAATGACCACGCGAGTCAGTTGCGATGCGTGCCTATGTGTGGTCAAATAGTAGTAGACGCGCAATAATTCTAATTGCCGCGTAATTCGCCAAAGAGAGGTTAACCTCAGGGAAGAAGTAAACCATAGACAAAATTCAACAACAACAATTAGTTGATAAAAAAGAAAAATAAATGAATCCATACGGTTGAAATAGTTTGGGTTTCTTCTGTACATTAAATTGAATATGAATTTCTAAAAATTTATGACTATTACATTGCTGATGGATATCAGATATGTAGCTTGGTTTACTTACAACATATAACTCAAGAGCGACATTCATCATATACTTATTGCGATAATTGAATTGCCGGATAAGTAATTGAATGTGAACTTTGGATTATGTTATTTAATACGTAACTATGGGAAACTGAATCAGTATAAGTTATGCAACAGTATTATTCAATCGAGAATATTTATTTTCTCAACAATATTTCGCTTACTCTGAGATGTTCTGCCGCAAATATTTATAATTTAATTTTGGGGATTTATGACTTCAAAATTTCGAGCCTGAGAATATTTCATCACGAAAATATATCGCGTGAGAATATTCTGTCACAGGAATATTTCATCTAAAGATTAAGATGCGAGCGACCGTTTGCAAGGAGATCATTTCATAAGACTCTTATGGACCCCAGCCAGATCGAAGTAAGATTTTCTTAACGTTCCAGCTCAATTAAGTTCTGAGAGACGCAGAACAAATAATGAATCATGACGTTTTGAATATAAGTATATTTTTCGGTGATTCCGCGCAATAGATCATGAGGTAATGAAATTCTGAAGAAAAATCTCGTAAGAAGAATTGATGGTGAAAGGAATTTTATACGCACTAGCTGTAGTTTGATTGACTTCACGTCCTGCCGAAAAATATGCTGAGGAATCAAATTCTATACGCCTATTCACGTACTTCTGAAACCATCCATCTTCATCATCGCAAGCTTTCCATGGTTGAAAGAAACATTCTATAACTTTATGAAGAATCTAAATAAGCATTTCCGCGGTTCTCGATTAGAAATCGAATGCATTCTATCAAACAATTTCTGATCTACGTAGAAGTCTGGCCTCGTATTTTTCTTTTTTTCACAATTTTTGCAGTTAATTTAGTTCAAAAATAAAAATGGTCACATTCCGAATGTATCGGTCGGGCTGAAAAGTTATCTATCCACTCACGAATCAAGAACATCGGATATATGGATGAGAAAGATTCGGTGCATAGAATTGTATAAAAATTCAACAGATTTTGAAATTTGAGAAATGTTATTCGAAAGATCGTAATGTTCCAAAAGGATTTTTGGTGCACCATGTGGAACACGCAATGATAATTCTACAATTGCTAGAATCCATTGTGTGGTGATACTGATGTCTTGAAAAAATGAGATATTTACTTGCTTCAGGACATAAACGGGACAAAACCACTATGCCAGGACAAATTCGATTTAAATCAGGAAATAGTTTTCATTCAATAAATTACGAACATTAATCAACGTTTGTTCCCGAAATCGATGATATCTGTGGAAGATGCATTCCTATTTCTGATATGTTATAAGAAAATGGTTGGGAATTCACGAAGATCAAAATTAGTCTGTTCAAATGTAATTGATATACGGTGAGAAAAATCCAGTTAAAATTACGATGTTAACATCGTAACCCAGGACCAGACTTATATTACAGTAGAATTTAAGACGTTTTATTCAAAATTGACTGTTTAAGTTATGTCTCTTTACGATTTCAGATCGTAATTAAATACTTGGAAAAAATATGATGTAATATCGTAAAAAACAAGAAAAAAAAACTTACTAATTGAAAGCTACAGTCTTCTTAAACTTGATAGTGATATTTACTTTTGAGTAAAGCCATCATTACAGTGCTGCCTTTGTGAAAATACGATGTAAGCTAGAAAAATTACGATGTGACAACGTAAAATTTTCATTTATATAGAAAAAAAGTGAAAATGTGAATGACTGGACTAGGATTCGAACCCAACTCTGGTTGTTAGGAATCCAGTGTTCTACCGATAGGCTATCTAGGCTCATATAAATATTGACAAATTTGTTTATAAATATTAAGCCACATCGTCTATTATATGGTAATGCACTTTCTTTATCCTAGAAAATTCTACTTTACCGATTGTACGACTTACGATGTGAACATCGTAATATTTACTGAAGTGGATAGGGTTTTGTATTATTTTTGGTAGTATCATTTTCTATGAGAAATTTACGATGCTGCATTGTGAAATTACGATGTAAATTACGGTGTTAAAATTGCAATTCTATGTAACTAATGCGATAGTCTGATGAAGAAAATTAGAGCAAATGTCGAAAATTCTGCATTTACGTCAAACTTCATGACCAAACATAGCCGCTGCAAGTTATACTGCCCTGCAGACCGTTTTTTCATAGACGAGCAGTGCTTGTGGTATTTTATGGCTGTCATGTCCATATGAAACAATCGGGGCATTTTTAATCATCAATCACAAATTCACAAATGGTGAATAATATGCGATCTATTATCAGGGAATTCACGATGATTCGAAGTCATGAATACAAGAATATCAAAGAACTCACTATGGTCACTATGTGGACTTTCAGGTCTTCTTTCGTCTTTCGAGTCTTTCTCTGACCCAGGATCCGTCTTCGCCTTCCTCTGTAGCTTTTTCATCTTTGCTCGTTGATTTTGGAACCAAACTTGCACAACCCGAACACTGAGGCCGGTATCTTTGGCAAGAGCTTCTCGGACTTTTCTGCATGGCTTAGGAGATAATTCGAATGATGCCTTAAATTGGCGTCTTTGTGCTGAAGTGAGGATTGTTCGTGGGCGTTTAGGTCCACGACGACCATCACGAGGCCGACTCTCATCCAAGTCATCATCTGCAAGAAGCGAATCAATAGTGTTAGAAAACAAAAACTTTAATCGTAAAATTCTTCACAATTCAATTTGATCTAATTAGATTATTCTATCACTAAAACACTGACGTTTGTAACATATGACTGGAGTAGGCAATAGCTAAAGAACTTCTATTTTATAATCTGAGTCCAAATCTCCACCCAACCTGGACTCATGCACTGATACAATCAACAGATTGACTTCTTGGAAAGTGGTGAATATGCTAAAGCTGTCGCATTTTCATCTCAGGTACTGGTGTCATTGGGGAAGAAGCTTGCCTCTGAACATGGGAAGTATTACTTCATCATTATATATTGTTTGATAATTAAATGAAATTGAATCATATTGAGAATGATCGTAAATAGTATGCAGTACACAGATGTGTTTATGACGCTATGTACACAGAATCATGGGTTGCGAGGCTAACATACTAGAACGAAT
Organism: Meteorus cinctellus; assembly: GCA_030523045.1. Lineage (NCBI taxonomy): Eukaryota > Metazoa > Arthropoda > Insecta > Hymenoptera > Braconidae > Meteorus > Meteorus cinctellus. Next base: position 12,521 of record JAPYZF010001005.1, read on the forward strand.
TGAAACCCGAATGCCAAGTACCAGAGGATGAGTGCAAAGTTTCTTACTCATTCAAGTCTTTAAATGAGGCCGCCAGAATCTGATACCTGTGATGAAATATCTCTCAATGATTCTGTCTATATGTCAATACTCCTACTGATATAATTCATCCATATTGCTCATAGTACTGTATGAAAATGGTATTTTGAACATTTCATAAAGTTGTGGATAGTAGATTCTCCTTTTGAACCTTTAAAATGTCACCCATTTCCTGGTGCAAGAGACGTTATATGGTAGTAAGAGGTTTTTTGGTCACTGAATCTGGATTCGTGACCAAAGAGCCAACTCCAGTGTGACGACCAGTTTATCGATTCGGGGTTAGGCGAATATGAAATTTTTGGTGATGGTCACACAAAATAATGAATACGAAACCATACTGCATTGTAAAAAAACTAGATCTGCATAATTAATTCAACTAATTTGCAGTCAACGGATTTATGATGATTGTGATTGCTTGAATTACTTTAAAGAGAACGATGGTTACCCTAATAGAAATAAAATCGAGTTTTTGGCCAGTTTCACTATAGTTATCCAATAACACATGGCGGCTTTGGAAAAACTGTCAATTTTGAATTGAAAGTTTTGAGGATATCAACATTCTCAGTCGATCAGAAAAATGAAAAAATTTGTTTGATAAAATTAACAATTAAATCTAACGTAAATCAACGATTAATAAAGAATCAATAAATAAATAAATATCAATCTGTATAGAAGGGCATTAAAAATAAATTAATAACAACTTAAAATGAAAATAATGATCAATATACAAAATAATTATGAAACCCTTGTGATGTTTCGGGTAATCATACCCACGAAATGATTCATCAGTCCTTAAGAATGCATTATCGAATCCATATACAGTTGTTCCATTAATTTTGTCACCAACAGTACAACGCTTGCAAAGATGGAAACCTCCATTACATTTTACATCTCTCATAAAAATTTTGGTTGGAGTATCACAAACATAACTATTTATTTTGGCTGAAAATTGTTTATTCTCAATTTTTATACCATTTTGTTGAAGGTTATTAATTTCGATAATAAATTTGTCAAAGTATTGAACCAGCTCTTTAAGTTTGGAGGGACCACAGTAAACTGCTACCACAAATGGTTCATAAATATCTGGAGTGAAAACAACTTTGCACAAAATAGGCCAAAAACCCACCGAACTCGATTTAAATAAATTCATTCCATCCATATTAAATTGCAAAAATATTAAGTTTTATCTATAAACTGTTGGGTCAGTGATTGCTGCAAGATGGTCTTCAATACTTAAGTATCAATACCGAATTTCAAAAGAGACACTAAATTTATTTGAAAATGTTTTAGCAGTTACTGGTAACTCTGGAAGAAATCGAGCTTGTAAAATTTTCAACAACTCGTCTAAATGACAATCCGCAATAAGGTAAAATACCTAGTACTTGAACATATTTGTCAGTGGATAGTTTTTAACCACAATTTAAACATTTTAATGTTATCATTATTGTCCCAATAGAAGTATCTCCATTAAACTCATCAATTGCTCAAACTATGAAAAAAAAAATTTGATAAGATTAAGAAATTGAATATTTCATAATCTTTTAAAGATGGACTTAGAAGCCGTAGTAGTTGAATATTATATATTGACGAGCTGCAGTACTTGAACACTTGAACAATCATTCAGTCGCACTTCGAATACTTAACATAGAAATAAAAATAAAAAAATCAAGGCAAAAAAAAACATTTTTATATTATTATCAAGTTATCAGATTATATATAGTAGCAGTTCAGATTGTTTATAACATTAATAAAAGCTTTCAAACCAAAACTGTGGTATTTATCATTAAGTTAGAATTTATAATCATTTATTTTCAACTCACACGAACTGTCGATTGTCACCAATTTCCATAAAACAAATAAATTCATTGTATGTTCATATCAAAAAAGTCTGTAAATATATTGCATTATAATATTTATCAGATTGTTTATATGAAAAACCCAGCAGAAAGCAGTCGTTTACTATTGAACTCGGCTGTTGTACAGCCACTACGGTTATTGATGAACCTGTACAGTATATTTGAATACGTGACGCCAGCTCGTTCAACTTTTGGGTATCACATTTACAATAGGAGCTACAGTTGAACGGCTGAATTAAATATCAAAAAAATAATAAAAATACCCTATAATCAATGAATAATGTTCAAAATGAACTATATTTTTTAGGGATATAGTTTTTTTTGTTCGAGATTTAAATACTTTGCATTATTTGGCTATTTCCTTGATGCTGGTGAGTATGATATTCATGTAAGAATTAATACTAATCGGCACTTTAAACTACCACATCATGAAAAATTAACTAAACAATAATATTTTACATTAAAGGTTTAAAATTTTTTTCTGTATCAATCCGAAAGGCATCAAATAATCTGAAAATACATATTGTACTAATATTAATACCTGGAATTTCTTAATAACATAAGTTTTCTTAAACTGTTCAAGTATTGGGACTATATCAAAGAGTGTTCAAGTACTGGGTATTTTACGTTTTTGTTTTTATTACCCATAGTCGTAATTCGTTTATTGCATCAACTTTTTCAATTGCATCCATTTTACAATATATATTAAAAATTATTTGCACATCAACATACACAAATTTCAATTAATTTACACTGTTTTTTATAATAACAATGTTACGTGATACAGGTTAACAGAAAAAAATAAACATGCACACACTAGTAAAGGGAAAACATCGGTTTGTATTTATTTACGTATTATTACTAAAACTCATCATTCATCTCCAATTCCTGTCGATAACAAAAAAGTGTGAAAGTTCATTCAGAAAAATCAAGAAAAGAGTACGCAATATATTTTTCCAATTTTCAAACATCGAACAAAAATAGTAATTAGTAATTAGCACAATAATCCCACTACCAACTCAAGCTTAAAATTAGTAAAATGAATAGAAGTTAAGCGTAAAATAATTGCACAAAATCCGAAGAGTACATATAGTTTAAAAAATAAGAATAAAATTTTGAAATTCAAAAATCCCATAAAAAAACGTCGAATAATTTTTTTTTATGAGAAGGACGTGAGGAGTAGAAAATTTTGAAGAATAAAAGTTTGAATTCAGACCCGTACCAGAGTAGTTATGAGTAAAAAAAAAAAAAAAAAAGAAAACAATTTTTTTGGAAATTCGATATCTTCTAAATAGGTATTTGAAAAAATCCCAAAATTTATCAGGAAGGGTCCTTGTTGGGTACTGAAAAAAGTCAAAAAATGGAGAAAATCAAAAATTAAAGTGATTCAAATCGTCCGATTTGATGTGTTACGCTCCATGTATATATGCAATGTGGAAACTTTCCAACAATTTTCACTTTCCATGCGGTTCAATTTTTACGATGGTACATATAACGGTGGACTCATTCCCTTACTGCTGAATTCTGAAATGGGCGATAGTAATTCCAGTTGCAAGCGGAGTTAGCCACAGTATGAGAGAAAATATGAAGTGTACCATAAAAAAATGACTTCGCGCGCAACTTCAAAAATTAACCTGTACCTGAGTGATAAAAATGTGAAAGCCATTCCCGAAAATATAAAGTTTTAATACTGAGAATTTGTTTGTGTGATCAGAAAAAGTACAGCTTTGTATTCTAAAATCATTCAAAATGCCACACGGCTTCTTGAATAACATGATTTGAAAGTTCTGATATGATAATAGTAAAAATAATTTTGATAAAAATGTTTCTTATTCTTAATAATGGAAGTAATCGGTATTTTTCTACAATCCATTACATCATATAGTAAGTGAAAATCAAGAAAAAATATTTATTGGTAGAAGTTTATATAGAATGCAATGGAAGTTATAATATTTATTACAAGTTTTTGGTATATATATATATATATTGCCATTGATTGGGTCTAATATATGAGTTATGGTTATATTATTTGATACCAATTCATCCAAAGTTATACATTTCCATTGGGAAATATTCGTATCACCGACGACAAAAGTTTCAGAGTCGACACAGGGATTGAGATCTAATAATTTCTCGACAACTAAAATTACATTACCATTAGCTTTTAATATTAGATCAATCACTTTGAAGAAACCCGGATTATTTTCAGATATTTTCAGAAGGGTTCGTAAGCACTGTGTCTCCTTCAATAACGTGATCAAATTTTTTCATCCACTCAAAAGAAGCAAAAATATCATATGGTTTCACATCATTCAAAAAATCATAGATGAAGGTAAACTTTTCAGCGATTTTTTGGATTTGGGATCTAAGAGAAATATTTTAGTAATACTTTGATTTATAGATGCATTATTTAATTTTAATTGTTGCCCAATTGCAATAGAACGACATACATTCATACGCGATCTTGCAACATGCGCTGCAATTTTTAACTTCCCGATAGGAAGTTATTGTAATGACCCCGAAAATAAAAAATCGAGTTTTTCACAGATCTCGACATTTGAAGACCTCCCCAAGGCGTGTGTGTGTGTGGGTGTGTGTTGATGATTAGTTTTTGGTTCGAATCGGTCAAGTAGTTTTTTCGTTTGATCAAGGGGAAATTGAAATTTCTGGGCGACTTGAGGAGCGGTTCTATATATGTATATATATATATATGAAAAAGATAATGAGTGTACATATATATTGTGACGAGGTGGCATCGGCCACCCTCGTATTTTTATATTAGTAGAATGAATATTGTAAATATAGAAATAGTCGTTTATCATGAGACATTCGCAAGTTATTTATTATCGACTGTCTATATTATCCTCTATATAATCTATTTGAGTCAAATATTCTTATTTATAGCGAGGCAACTCATCACAATCAATTCTATATACATTTCATATTCGAATTCAATTTATTGATCCAATCACACCTGAATT
>JAPYZF010001006.1:0-12869 GCA_030523045.1 Meteorus cinctellus
GGAAACAACAAAAATTGTCGATGGTCTGTAGCATAATAGAAGATAGTGAAAAAAAGTTGGCATGGAATATAGAGAAATTAGAGAGAGAGAACATTTTTCAATACTAGGGCCTAAAAAAATGACTGTACTATAGATTGTCAAAAAAAGATATACTTTAGACCCGACAGGCAGCGCCCGAAAGACATACTTTTGCGGTTGGAATTACGAAAACACAGTTTTGAGCTTAGCTGAATTTTTCTCTTATTAAATAAGGTGACAGCTGCAATTTAAAAAAAAAAAAACAATTTTTAAATTGAATTTTTAACTCAAAAATGAATATCTCGTAAACTATTGGTCGTAGAGACATCGGGTTCAGCTTATTTTGTTTGCTACTGTTTTCTCTACATTTCATTCGTGATATGTCTTGACTACTTCTCAATAGTTTCCGAGATATTTCAATGTGATGTTAGTTCCGAAAGTGCTATTTTTTGAACAAAAAGAGGGTACACACTAATTATTGAGAAACTTTCCAAACTAACCCATTTCTTACATTTAAAAAAAAAAACGCGACTTCGTACGACCCGTCTTGCGATTGTTCGGGAAAAAACGGCCCTTTTATTGCACGCCGACTGGACTAGACGGCAAGCGACGGGCAGCGATATATAAGTATATTTGAGTATGGAATGAATCGAACGACGCTGACCTCTTGCGACTTCTAGTCACAATTTACTCGTATCTTCGATTCGTTATTGTTCATATTATCTTCGCATATTGATCATTATCAATAAATCATCGATAATCATACAATTAAATTTACACTGTTTGAGTTATTTTTTCGCAGTTTACAATATTCAATTTTCTATTCGAGATTCCAGACTCTCGAAAGATTGCCCTATCTCCATCTGGGTAGCATCCCTTGTATATTAATTAATAATCATCAATTAATAATTCATTTATTCACCAGTTAACGTGGGCCTAGAAAACCCAGCGTTACAATATATACATACACACTCATATATGTCGGAGATGAGAGTATAATCGGGGTTTTCCCCAAGAATGGAAACTCTCAATACTACATCCTAACGGTTTTGTTATAGTTAAACTAAAATAACAAACATGTAGAAAATAATTATTTATAGTTTAATCCGATTGGATCTCCCCGTGTTTATTGCGGTAGGATTATACTTGGTGACATCGGGTCATCTAACGTAGCCACGATCACAGGATAGAGTAATAAAGGACTGATGTAGGTAGTGTCTCTAATAATTATGACCCAAATATATTTTTGGGAGGCCAGAGATACAAAGTACAAGACTTGTACTCCAGTTACAATATACGATTCAGAGTGTACCGTCGTGCTGTCCTAGTGATCGTGGATTCGTAGAGTCTAAAACTATCGTGATTGTAATAGTAATTGTCAACTCAGTGCGTGCACTGCCATTGTGTTATTTCTTTGAATAAATATTATAATAATATTTTGTAATAAACCACTGTCAGTTTGTCGTGTTAGTGATTTGTGCTAATTATTATCAATAAAATATTCACGCAAATACGGTTAGTGTGAGTTAAGATGGAAGGAAGCAGTGAAAACGGTGCGAATGCATCTTCTGTCAATTCTCCTCCGTCATATATATTGTTATGCCGTGTGGAGTTGGGTAAATTTGGAATGAATTAGCCCAAGTTTGAATTTAAACATATGAAATTACTTTTATTTATAGTATATCAGAATTAATATTATGTGACTAAATTTATTTATTATGAATTAATTCTGGTTATATTCTCAAATATACTTTTTATTTTGTAAGTTTCTGTTTTGTTCTATTCTATTTGATTCTTTTCTGTTGCGTTCCGTTCTTGCGTCAAAATGATGCGCTCAGCAAAAAGTATTATATTATCATGGGAAGATGGCGATTGCGAGGTACGCTGCCATTTGAATACTGTGAGAAAGAAATATTAACGAGGAAGCGTTCAATATTTCTTTCCGACGAGGTGTCAGTTAAAAATCTATTTCATTCAGCGAAGTCAAAAAAAAATGGAAAAAAATAAGGTGCAGGAATAACACCCCCACCCTTAGATGAAAAATCCTCTCTACAATTTAACAAGAGATTTTTCTCAAATTCTACCATTAAACTTCAAATTCTGATAATTGAACATTTGATGAATATTTCAACTTATTTCGTTTCTGTGTACAGTTAGCTCTATTAGGTATTTCGCTCAAATTTGATGACGTTGAATTGAATTGTTGCAATTCTGTTGTATTCGAATCACATAAAGTGCTTACTCTAGATTTCTGGCGTGATTTTGAATATTTGTTTCATGTTTGACAGAGTGTAAAGATATAGTTAACAGAAGTTTTATGATGACAAAAACTTTAAACTTAATCACTAGGTATGATAGAATAGGAAAACCTAGCGTATATAATCTGTACCAAAACCAGCTGATTACAGTTTCGTATTGACTTTTTGTTCACCGATTTCCGTGACTTCTCTACTGATATTGCTCAATTTAGTGCCATATTTAGTTAGATCACCAACTTTGATATCCGGCCTTTCTACTGTGTGGATGTTAATCAAACTAGAATTGAAATGAGGACTTTCAAAGATTTCGAAATGTTGACTGAATTTATAACTAGTTAATGGCACAAAAGCTTTGTCGGTTTCATACGTTTTTTCAAAATGTGAATTTAAAATTACATCGTTAGAGACTGCACTACAACCAGGTGCTAGCTATAACACTTTGGTTCCGTTAATTATTTTATCTACTACAGAATTTCCACAAATGATTTTTATTTTCCTGGGGTTACAGATACATAGAGCCATTTATTGTTACTCTTAAATTGCACCCAAATCGTGTGTGACGTACTAATTATTTTTATCTTACAATCATGGTCCTGTAAGTTCAATGGTTCATTTACTATTTTACTCAGACGCGTGTTATGAGATTTCATATAATATTTAGGACTTTTACAAAAGTACTGAAATTGATAAATTTTACAAGTTTCTAAATAATAGGCGTCGCTGGGTGTATACAATAATTTTTCGTCATTAGTAATTATGTAGTCATGGGGGTTCGATATATTCGATATATAAGCTACCATATTTTTATTGATAACCTTTGATGGGAGTGAAATTACTCGCGTCCGTAGGACTTACCATCTTTCCCTAGACCCATCCTACACGTGCCCCCTGGGTGGTGCCAAACGAGTAACAGGGCTCAATCAGCTATGCCCAACGCCGAGCAACAGGCGGCGGTAAATAACCTGTCGTCAGGCCCTCGCAGACCTCGGAGGACTAAATAACCCAAAAAAAAGAGCAACGGTAGTGCCGTGGGAAAGTACTGCTGTAAACTCTCCCAAACCCCTTTCAAATATGGAAAAGTCAAATAATGAGAAATGTGATACGTCATGCGATCCGGCTAACCCCCGGCGCTCTCTGGTACCCGGTCCAGAGAGTGTGAAATTGGCTACCGAAGACTACGTGGATGTGGGTAACCAGGCTTCTACGTCAGTGAATGTTACTGGAAAACGATTTATTCAACAAGTTCTCCACCCTAGCATGTTCACTCGGAACAGAAGCAACTCGACATCGTCTCTGCCAGCAAAGTCTAATGACTATAACTCCAACCAACAAAACAAGGAGAAAGACAATCTGGATTCACAGACCGAGACCCAATCTGCCAGTGAAAACATAACCTCAGACCAAGAAGAATGGCATAGGGATGAAATTCCCACCAGGAGAAAGAAAAGGAAAGAAACAAGTCCAATTCACAACAACGGGAACAAAAACCAGAAAAATTCCCTAGACTTTGTGTTCCCTACACGCAACAGCTTTGAACTACTTGATATGGAGCTTAGGGATAAAACCAACAATACAGACAAAGTATATGTACCAAAGCCAGAACCCATCTTTGTTACTGGCGTAATTAATGTAAATTCTCTTAAGGAGATACTTGACAAATTTTTAAAAAGCGATCTTTACCTCATGACCACACTTAAATCTGGACACGTTATAAAAATTATCCCTGAAGACATCCAGACATACAAAACGATTCGAGAGAATTTCATTGTCAATATTATCTCACACTATACTTACCAACTTAAAAGTAAGAGAGCATACAGAGTGGTACTACGCGGACTCCATGCATCAGAAAATATCACAGAAATTTCAAAAGAATTTTATGAAATTGGACATGAAGTGAGACAAATAGTCAATATCAGACATCGAGCTACAAAAGAACCGTTGCCTGTATTTTATGTCGACTTAGAACCAAAGCCAAACAACAAAGCCATTTTCGATGTGAAATACCTGAATAACATGAAGATTACCTTTGAAGCCCCATATAAGAAAAAGGAAATCATTCCAAGTGCTGCAAAAAATAGAAAAAAGAAAAAAAATTGGAAAAACTCTTCCTGATTACCTCGAAAAATTCACCACCTTCAAAATGCATATCCATTTTTTTGTTTCGGTAACGAGTTATGATGTTCACCGCAAAACTACTTTTTTTCAAGGCGCTTCTGGAGAATCAACATCACCGGCTTATTTATCAATATTTTTCATTGAAAATTTTTTCTCACATACTCCAGTTGTTGTACAATAATATTTAACTAAATTTAATAACATTGCATCACTCATTTCGCCGCAAAAAAATCACAAAAATATGCTTTTTTTTCGCCTTTAAAACCCTACCCTGCCCTTAAGCATGGTGTGCTAGTAGAAGTGGACGCAATTGGTTCCTTAGTTGTTGGTTGCTGAAGTTGAATTTCTTCAACGTCATCCGGCTTCATCAAACCACTTAAACTTTGAGTTAGTTTTTCCAAGGCTGGTTCGTCGGATTTCGTTGTCTTCAGTGATGTACCAAAGTTATCTGATGTTGTTGCTGGTTGATTACTATTTGTAACATCAGCGGCAGCAAAATCGTTGGTTTTAAAAACATTTGGATTTGGTGGGTAAATCCCAGTCTTCCGAAAGCCATTTTTAATTGTCTCAGGTTTTGCTGCTTTCTGTAGAGCATTACAAAACAGCTTTGGTATGGTTTCAGGGGTAACAACCCTGCCGGGATGCGATGAGAGCCAGTTCTTCACTTCCTGCGCATAGCACGACGATATTGGCCCCATCAAACTAACGTCCAGCGGCTGTAATCTATGTGTACAATGAGGAGGCAAACAAAGAATTATCACATGATGATTACGAGCATAATCAATCATTTCCAAATTATTCGTATGGGTTGTATGCCCTCCAATATCAGAAGAACTGGGTCATCAGCAGTGGGTTCAACCTCATCGACGAACCACTTGAACCATTCTAAGAATAAATCATTTTGCATCCACCCACTAGGGTGACAGAGTCCCCTACTTCCTGGCAAAGTATCTTCTAATAAGCTCGCTTTCATACACTGACGTGGAAATATGAATAATGGTGGTAAAAATTCACCTGAAGCAGGTACACACAGTTCTACGGTGACATTTTTCCCTCGCTCAGCTGACGTCAAAATCCCCACTTGTTTTTTCCCTCTTTCAGCAACAATTATCTCGTGTGTTTTCGGAACGCTGCTGTAACCAGTTTCATCTACATTAAAAATGCGTTGAGGCTTCAGCTTGTCTTCATTTATGATTTGCTCTAATAATGAAAAAAAGTTTTTAACGACAATTTGATTAAATCCTGCTGCACGGGCCGCTGAAGTGCTTTCAGGTTTTCTGAGGGACAAGGTTGGATTTCGTTTCAAGAATCCTCTCAACCAATCTTCGCCAGCTATACCATTTTTAAACGGATGCCTGATCTTATTTTTTTCAGCAAGCTGATGAGGAAGAACTCGTGTTTCAAAACTAGATAGTCGAAATAAGCTAGCTTCACAGTCTTTTAAATAATTGACTAATTCCAGTTCTTGGACTTCATTGAAAACTGGCGTCATTTTTCGGGATAGTTCTGAAATTAAAAAATTTACATTTGAATCAGAAAAAAAAAATAATTGAAAAATTAATAACTTGGGAATTATTTAGTTTTACGATTGCCTGGTTTTTTTTTAATCAAAAAATTTTTTTTGAATCAAACAAATGACATTTTTGAAAATTTTCTATTTTTAAATTATTCTATTTTAGACAAACTATAATCAAGAAAATATCTGACAATTCAAAAAAAATTTAATAATGTCAATTTCACACCCCTAAGTTTGATGATCACGAAACTAAATAATTACCAATAGATTTTTATTACCTTTTGATGATGCATACTCCATATCATTAGTTAGTTTGTAATAATGAACTCGTCGCCTGAGTGTGGATCTTGGTACTCCATAACTATTTGATGCCATCGTGTATCCCATTTCTTGGTGGACTATAGAGTCAACAGCTTTCGCCATTGCTAGTCTTCCCATGACATACGAGTATCTTTATTTATATATTGACGCACCATCTCAAATTAATTTCTCAATTATAGAATAAAAATAAACCACAAATATTGAAATTATTAATACAATCACGTTGTTGCCGCCTCCACAGAATAAAATTACATGATACACATCTCAATACGTTTTTTCAACGTTCGCAGCGCCACTCGGGGTAAGCGGAAACTATCAGGATACCTACTGTCGGCATTCTGAATGAAACGCGGCAAATTCAAATTTAAATTTAAATCAGTCGAAATAGACGGAAAATAAACGAAATTGATGGTTAATAACAACCAAATGAAAAAACCGGCTCAGGGGGGCCGTCGTGCCCCACTCTCCCCTATACCTCATCTTTACAGCAGATATCCCAACAACTGACTACACCACGACTGCGACATACGCTGATGATACGGCGCTACTGTCAGCCCATAGCAACCCAGAAACGGCATCATCACAGTTGCAAAACCACCTGACGGAAGTTGAGATGTGGCTGAAGCGTTGGAGAATAAAAGCCAATGGGAGCAAATCGGTACATGTAACATTCACACTTAGGAGAGAAACATGTCTACCGGTGACGCTAAACTGCAAAGTTATTCCTCAAGATAATAACGCAAAATACTTGGGCATTCACCTAGACAAGAAGCTTACATGGCAAAAACACATCTGGACAAAGCGTAAACAACTAGATGGAAAACTGCGGTCATTGAATTGGTTATTGGGACGCCAATCACAACTTAATCCTAACAGCAAGATGCTAGTATACAAAGCTCCCGTGTCGGGTTGCTGGGTCCCGCATCGGGCGCCTCCCCAGGTGGCGGATAGGGGAAAGCCCGACATATCTGCCCGCCAGATATACCGGGTACCGAGGAAATAAATTACTCGGGGTGGACCAAAACCTAGCAAAAGATGATATGGAAATGTCTGAACAATTTTAAACATTGTCTACGGTGCAGAGGGGGGATACCTCAGTGCCGGCGAGGGAAGGCGTACAAACGGGCCTGAACTCGTCGTTATCAAGTGACCGTTTGAACAGCGGAGTGGACCCCAAGGCTCTGCTGTCTAGCAATGCTAGCAATGCTACAGGGAGTAAGGAAACAGCCCAGATGGAAGTAGACGGACAGTCAACAAACGGTCCTCCAAAAAGTGGAAGACCCATTGCTCCCGTCACTACTCATGCCCACCGAGAAAGGGTCAATTCTCTACCAACCGCCACCGGGCAAAAATCGCCAATGGAGCGGCTCGGGAGCAAGATCGAAGAGCTAGCTGATTTCATTAAGGATAAACGAACCCTCCACCATGAAATCAGAAAACTGGTCACGTCCATTACTACGGCATATAGGCTAGCCACTAAATCACCAGGCATGTCGGAGTCAACGACCCAAACAACTCCGGGTGTGAACAAAAAATCACAGCCACCCCAGGTTACTCCAACCAAACTATCACGGCAAAAAAAGGACAACAGGAAGAGACAACTGTCCACACCTAGTCCTTCTTCAGCCAACGACAAGCCAGCACAGAAAAAGACAGCCCGGGACGATACCTGGATCGATGTGACTCGGCAAAAAAAGAAGAAGGAAACAGAACAGAAGCCAACAGCTCAATCTACTGAAGCCCGAAACCAGCTTGGTAAAGGTGGCTTCAAGAAACCAAGGAAGAAGAGAAGAACTAAGGCTGTGCTTGTCCAACCAGTTGAAGGGCGAACGTACGCCGATCTCCTCAAGGAAATTAAGACCAAGGTGAACCCGACAGAGACTGGAGTAGACATAAAGTCTATCAAGCAAACGAAGCGCGGGGGCGTTCTTTTAGAAATTAAGACTGAAGACACTACTGCTTTTACGGACGCGATAAAAACAATAACCGCAAATATCGGTACGGTCAGAACACTGATACCATTAACGACGATAGAGATTCTTGACTTGGATAGAGTCTCTACTGAAACCGACGTTCGTGAAGCGCTCAAGCGGGACTTAACGACAAACCTAGAGATCAAACGGGTTAACTTGACCAAAGTTACACCACGAGGAAATCAGGCAGCCTTCTGCGAGATAGACGAGGCTAGCGCGATCAAGATCCTCGACAAGGCCCGTATAAAGGTCGGATGGGTAAACTGTCGCATACGCCTAGTTGCGAAAGTAATCCGATGCTTTAAATGCTTTGGTTACGGGCACCAAACGCGCAACTGTACGGGACCCGACAGAAGCAAGTGCTGCTATAGATGTGGCGGTGAGAACCACAAGTCCGCAAACTGCACGGAAAAGCCAAAATGCTTCCTCTGTACACCGGACAAAGACGCTCAAGAAGGCTTATGTCATATTTCTGGCTCCGGGGCTTGTAAGGCATTCCGCACCGCACTTGCCGAAGCTACGAAAGGGCAGAAATGACGCGCATACTACAAGGAAACCTGAATAGGTGTGCGTTGGCGCAGAACTTACTTCGCCAACGAGTCTTTGAAGAGAAGATCGACGCTTGCTTCATCTGCGAGCAACATCTAAACCTCCAAGATAAAGCATGGTTCGCCGACGAAACTGGCACGGCAGCGATTTGGATCGTAAACACAAAGAACGTTACCGCCAACAATAGCGGAAGTGGAGCAGGTTTTGTCTGAATCCAAACCCCCACAACCTGTTTCATGAGCGTCTATCTCTCACCCAATGAAGGGATTAGTGTGTTCCGGCAGAAACTCGCAAACATAGAAAATGCGATCACTAAGTTCGGTGGCGAAGTCATCGTAGCTGGTGATTTCAACGCCAAATCGGCTGAATGGGGAGCTGCTTCCTCCGACACTAGAGGTAACGAAGTCGCTGACGTCGCAGCTAGACTCGACCTCATAGTGCTGAATACCGGGAATACCACGACCTTTAGGAGACCGGGGTGCCAAGAATCCATCCTCGATATCTCGTTCGCGACTCCAAGGATTGCCAACATGATTGAAGACTGGACTGTATCCGAAGAATACAGCGGCAGTGACCACCAGTTTGCGACTTTCAACGTTAGACTGGCACCCGCTCCGGTTTCACAACGCGACTCTTCAAAGCGGAAGTGGAACACCAGGAAGCTTGACCTAGAGGCACTGCGATCGTCACACACGAAGGTGGTCCACCCTCCAAAACAACCCAACTCCAAACACCCGCAGCGAGACGGAAAAAACGGTGCGAAACATGATGAAAGAAATTGCTGCTTTATGCGAAAAACCGGGGTCTTCACAGGCCGGCGTACTGGTGGTCAACAGACATAGCAGAACTTCGAAAAAAATGCCACGAGCTACGTCGGCTAGCAACAAGAGCTGCGAAACGCTCCCCGAACCAAGACTTATTTTCGAATGAGTACAAGCAGGCCAAAAAGACGTTTAACCGAGCCATCACAGCAAGCAAAGCAAAGTTGTGGAAAGAGACCTGTAACGATCTCGACAAGGACATCTGGGGCAAAGCCTACCAAATTGTCGTCAAACGAATTGGAAAGGCTTCACCAGAAGCGCCGAAATCTCCTCCCGTAATGGACAGCATTGTAGCGGAGCTGTTTCCTAAACACCCACAGCGAGAGAAAAGACACTACAGAAAAGATGGCAAATCAACACCTTTTACAACTAAGGAGCTGCAAGACGCGGCAAAGTCTCTTAAGACGGGAAAGGCACCTGGCCCTGACGGCATTCCGACATCGGTGATCAGGACTGTAGCCCTAGAATACCCAGACATACTCCTAAACACTTACAATGCATGTTTGGCAACTGGCACGTTCCCCGCGGTCTGGAAGCGGCAGAGATTGGTTCTCTTAGACAAGGGTAAGGGAACTCCCGTAACACCTTCGTCGTTTAGACCACTCTGCATGTTAGACATTGCTGGAAAACTGCTCGAGAAGCTCATACAAGGAAGACTTCGAAACGACATCGACCGTGCCGGAGGCTTCGCCTCCAACCAACATGGCTTCCGGAAAGGTCGTTCGACAGTCGGAGCGATCGAGAAAGTCATAAAGACAACAATACAAGCATGGTCTGGTGGCCTCAAAGCTCGAAAAGCATGTATTCTCCTCACGCTAGACGTCAAAAACGCCTTTAACAGCGCAAACTGGGGAGATATTTTGGACGATCTGGAGGACAAATTTAACGTAGAGCCGGAGAATCGGGCACTAGTCGACAATTACCTTGAAGAAAGAAAGCTAATAGCGGAAACTACGGAAGGCCCACAAGAATACGCCATAACGGCTGGCGTGCCGCAAGGCTCAATAATGGGGCCCGATTTATGGAACGCGGACTACGATGAGCTTCTCAAAATCCCGTTACCAAAGCAAGTAGAGCTAACGGGTTTTGCAGACGACGTTGCGGCCACGATAGTAGTAGACAGCGAGGAAGAGGCCGAACTACTGGTTCGGGAAACCATCGACACCGTCGAGACATGGCTTGATAAACACCACCTGAAACTCGCCAAGCATAAAACCGAGATGGTTGTTCTGACACGTCAAAAATGGTTTCCAAAACCTTTTGCTGTGGACATGGGAGGAACAACACTGACGTCAACAAGGGCCCTACGCTATCTAGGAGTAATGATAGACGAGGAACTGTCTTTCCGCGAACACCTTGACAGCGCATGCAGGAAAGCTAGCAAGACGGTGTCTAGCCTAGCAAGAATCATGACCAACACTATGGGACCAAGAACAAAAACGAGAAGAGTTCTTCTAGAAGCAGTCCACTCGGTACTGCTCTATGGAGCGGAGATATGGGCAGACAAATTGAAGCAGAAGACCTACCGGCGAAAGATAGCGGCAATACAGCGGCGAGGCGCCCTCAGGGTTGCCTGCGCCTACCGCACGGTTTCCGAAGCGGCCGTATTGGTTATTGCGGGAGTCGCACCCATCGACCTGTTAGCGATCGAAAGAGCAAGGCTCTATAACGCTAGAGATAGTGATGGAAATATCAAAGACGCAAGGACGAGGATGAAGGCGAAAACGCAACAAGAGTGGCAGGACCTATGGACATCGGGAGAGACGGGCCTATGGACGGCGCGCCTGATCCCAAACATCAGCGTCTGGCTTTCTCGGAAGCACGGGGACACGGACTTCTTCCTAACCCAGCTGTTGACGGGACATGGACAGCTTAACGCCTACCTCTTTGAGATGGGGCTACAGGACACGCCGATGTGCAAATACTGCCCGGACCAAATCGACGACGCCGATCACACTTTCTTCGAGTGTGTACGGTGGAAGGACTACAAAAGCAGCACTGAAGAAATCATAGGCAACACGCTTTCCCCGGAAACCTTAGTAACCTATATGCTCAAAGAAGAAGATAACTGGTCAGCTGTCGCAGCCTACGCGCAGCGCCTTTTAAGAGAAAAAATCGAAGGAAGGAACCAGTAACCAGTAAGCAGGAGTAGTCGTCGTGAGACGCGACACGGACTGGATTGAAGTAATGCTAACGCGGTTCCGATCCAGTCTTCCCCATAACACCTATGGGGAAAGCAGAGAGGAGGATGTTTAGTCGGTATTGTTGTCAATAATATTGACCTCGGAGTCCGACATACCCAAGACAAACATCTCGTCCTGGTATACGTAAATGTATTTGACCTCCTCTATAAAAAAAAAAAAAAAAAAAAAAAAAAAATATACAAAGCTACCATAAAACCTATCTGGACTTACGGAATACAACTATGGGGAACGGCCAGCAACAGTAATATAGATATCCTGGAGAGATTCCAGACCAAAGCTCTGAAAACAATGTTTGGCATCCCTAATTGTATAAGTAATAGATACATATACCTCGTTCTCGGCCTAAAACAGTTCGGCAGGAAATAGCTCAACACAGCCTGAAATATCAGGAGAAACTTACCGTCCATGTAAACGAGCTAGCACACGCTCTGAGTGGAGAAGGCGCTCTTCAGCATACCCGGCTAAAAAGAAGTGACATACCGAGGCTACATAAGAGATTTACCACTTAACATCAAGAGAGTCGTGTGAAAAGAATTTTTGTACAAGTATGGCTCTTGAGGAAAACACAAACTGAGTAATCAAACAAAGAAGTGGCTTATTGTTGAAAAACAGATTGCCATGAAGCAGAAACATCAGAAAAAAAAAAAAAAAAAAAAAAAAAGATAACCTTTGAAGCAGGTATCACTCTATATGCTTTATAATTTTTTATTTCCAATATTGGTATTTTTATTACATAAACGAGACGATATCCTATGATGCTAATTGCGACTTGGCTAACTTCTACATGTTCCAAATAATTTTCGTTTTCAATTCGTATTGGCATTTGGGCATAGCCTTTCTCTTCTCTTATCAATTCAATCGAAGCCATTAATGAATCTGGAGATAATAATTGGAGATTAATTTGCCCTTGTTTTGCAAGAGATACCGAGTGTATTAGTTGTTAGGTCTTGGCCGACCTTACCATCTCATTCATCATTCCATCGTTACCGACCCATCGCCAAGACATTTTTTCTTTCATTAACTGACCACGCTTGAATAAATGCGCTATCGTGCATTTATTCTCATGATGACTTCGCGCACACGCGCGCTCG